>DWQT01001633.1:0-16179 GCA_018244895.1 Myscelus amystis hages
GCGCGGCGGGGCCGGCGGGGCGCGGCGGGGCGCGCGGGCGGGGGCGCGCTCGGGACGCGCTCAGATCGACGGATAAACAAGATGCATCGTTGGCGGCTGTCGCATACCGCTATGCATGTTTTATTTACAAGCTACCTAATTATCATAGGCTATATCATAAAATATAAGTAAAAACTACAATAAACTGATCTCGACGGCCCGTTGGAGGTTCGAGGAACGCCACCGCGCCGGCGCAGCTGGCTGGAGCGGAGCTCGGGGGAAACGTTCTCGCTCCATAGAAGTAGTGATACCTAGCTAGATAGATAGATAGATAGATAGCTAGATAGTGATACTGGGTTGAAATTCAGCCTTCCACTCCGGGCCCTCTGGGTTCGATCCGGGCACGCATCTCTGGGAAAGAAAAACTCCATAGTATGTTACAAAATATACATTGTAGAGTATGGTCTAAATCCCTTTTACTATGAGCCCGGTCCAGCAGTGGACCAATGAATTGACCATATTAAACTAAGATACCTACATCATAAACTACCAATTATGTATAATGACAGATCAATTACACGACGATCGCTAATTACATGTTTTGCCGAGTGCGCCGAGCTGCACGGTGTAGGGCGCGCCAGATATCATATCGGCATTGTGACGGCGCAGCGGTTCCCGACGCCTGCGCGGCGCGGCTCGCACAATGCGACACCCGTCCTTTCGACGGCCCGCTGAAGTATTTATTGGCGTTGCATGGGACCCGCCGCTTATGGAAGCGCTAGAGTTGCCAACAGCCCCACCGCTCCCGGGATCGATATCACACAACGACGCACTGTAGAAACGATAGGTAGCCACTAATGGGAAACGAGGATTTAAAAACATTCCAAATCTTATGAACACTGAATGCTCGGTTATTATTGAATTATAACCAAACTGAATACACCCACATACGCGTGTCTCGTTTCAATAAACTAACGACCGTTATCAGAAGCTGTAATTGCCGGCGTGCGAGGCCGCCGGTACGTCGGAGCACCGTCTCCAGGAAGCGGCGAGGGTCTGATCGTGTTATATAAATATGGGAACCCTATGCGAGGCCCTATCTAGCGATCGATAGGCTCCATTAGCGGCGGGCCGCGGTGACGTCGGAAGCCGATAGCATCTTATCGTATCCCGCCATATTAAAATGTAAATGAGCCGGCTATCGATACGAGCTAATTTAATTAAGCGGCGCCACCTGTGCGTGGCACGCCCCGCGTTATAACACAAAAAGTAGTGCAAGTAACGCAATAAGCGATCAAATCGGCCGGATAATCGCATGATGCGTTAATTAGTCGCAGAAAAAACGCGGCGCCGGCGAGCGCTCGCTCGAGCGCAGTGGAGCGTGCGGGCGCGAGGCGGGCGCTCGGGCTGCGGCCCGCTCAGACGGTCGCCTCTGCAATTGAGCTGTTTATGTTAGACTAAAAACAATGTCGCAGCACAGTATTACGGTACAATTGTGACTAAGTACCCCGCAGTGAAGGTTATTATCTTTAGTTAATTGCTACACTTGCGAGAGTTACTGCTGTTATTGATTCTAAAAATATTATAATCCCATTTCGTCTGAAATCATGACAGCTGCAATATTTAGATTAGGGATATCAGTTGTCGGTCTTGCAAAATATAATTAACTTGTCTTATTAGTGGCGCGTTACTGAGCAATTGCAAATCAATTAATCGTGTAATAACCGCCGCCATGGATTTGTCAATCAACCGGTGACCTATTCGTGGAACCAGATTACGTGTCGGTTGCTAGGCAACGAGTGGTGGGGTGATATACGAGCTATGGGGGGGAGGGGAGTTCAGCCACCGTCACACCTCCGTGTATCATTTAGCGACATTGTACTCTTAGGCTTGAAGGCTTCTAGTTCAAAAATGTGTAATTCTTGTATAGTTATTCATTATCCCAAATATTGCTGAATTCCATTGTATTTATGCCGCTCTGGAGCATTGAATGAACGCGACCTGGCGACCGTTTGCGTCTTTTTGCCGAATCAGCGCACAAAATGAGGCGAGGTGTTTCCAAGGAGACCGGCGCTCATTAAAATGCCTAAACCGCGGTCTGCCGGCGAGACAGCCGTGAGAATCGCCCACTAATTAAGCGAAAAATAGCCTTGGAATGAATTTATAATCGACAAAGAAAAATTTAGGAAACAGAATTCCAATACTTATCTTAGCACTCGGTGTCGCATGATTCCAGGTGGGATATTGAAGCAGATAGGCAATATTATTCTAGACAACCGACTGATTCCTGCGAACATGACAAGGATGTGATTTCTTTACCGGCCCGTATACAACAATAGTATACAAATAACAATACATTTTACACAATTATCTAATCAGTGATCGTTTTTGCTTAACGAAATAGTTCAGTCCGTTCATAGCGGGTTGCGGTGAAATTGGATGATTGTTTTTAAAATGTTCGTAAGATCGGGAGCCGACAGCCGGACGGAAGCCGGCGCGGAGCAGTGGAGTCAGGAGGCTGAGACTAGATGCCACGTCAGCCCCCCCCGGTACGCCGTCGCCAGCCAGCCTGCCCGGTCAGGCCTCGTCACACGCAGGAGACCCGTGTTTACGATTTGCGATATTCGTCCTCAACTCCTAACAATGTTTATAACTAAGAGATCCCGCGAAAACGATGCTAATCATCACGAAATCATTCACGCTTAAATTTAATCTGCTACATATGTCAATATAACATTCCTTTGAAATATTCAAATGTAAACATATTACAGAAGTAGGTATATCGTTGACGGTGGAAACGGTAGTGGTCGCCGCGTTCGCGTTATGCGTTTATTGGCGACGGTATCTCGCGGCGGCTCCGATATTTCGCTCGTCGTCAAATTGCTAAAAAGTTCCGTTCTCACGGACCGAATCGTGCGCTCGATCTGTTCTGGCGAGCGCTTATTAAAGCGACCATGTTACTGATGGAGCTTTGCCTGCAGTATGTCATTACATACTAGACGCAATACCATTGTAAAGGAGATGATCGCGTTCGAAAATTCATTTCGTATCAATCGGCGCGTATCAAGTAAGTACTTTGATGTTCCAGATCGCTTACACTCTGTACGCGTATGATTGCGAGTGTTTCAACAATTTATACTTTTTCTACTTCAAACATAAAATTAGTAACGGTAATTAGCAATCAATCAAAGAGTTTATTTCGCGTACCAAACGTATTATTACCGATAATTTTAAAAATACAAATACAAAGTACGATAAGAGTCGTTCTGTATGTGAATTGTGGGCAGAAGCATTTAGGATTTGATAAAATTCCTGTTAATAACAAACGATACCTTTGGCGTAGGTTGGATCGACATTGGAAATGAGTTTTTCAACAATCTGGACAATCTGCGATTTCAATAATTTCTTAAAGATAGTATACATAATAAGATAGTAAGTATTCTTAAAGATAGTATGCGTAAATTTTATAATTAACAAAAAAGGGGGTGTAGCTGTGTTATGGATACGGCCGTGTGTTCTACGTGAATGACGTCTCGTGCAGGGTAAAATTACGTCGCAGCTGCAGATGTACTGGCGCCGTGGTTGGTTCTGTCGGCCGCATTGATTATGTTCCGTTGCCGGCACTGCTTGACTCGATCATAAAGGTGTATTATTGGTACCATTCGATTGCTGTTGAGATGCCCTTTCCAACCGTATTCGATTCTTATATTTTGATTTGGCATTCCGACGTGTAAGTATACGCTGACATTATATACATATATTGGAACGAAGGTCCTCATCGCGCGTTGCGAAGGAGGCTAGACCGAAAAAATTCAGACTGAAGTTGTCCGACACACTAGTGTTGCCAATTAAAGGAACTAAAATTTTATTACAATTCCTTCACTAATTAATCGAAAGGAACTTCGTTCCATTCGGGTGTCCCTTGACACCTCTGTTGTGCTTTTTTTATTATACTGTAGTCGTATAGTCGAACTAATACTCGACCACACATTTAAACAATCACAAGCACTCATTCGACCATATTACAAGTATTAACATGTCTAGAACACCAAACAACTACTTCCTCTCTCCCGCCTCAAACCGAACCGTCCGTCGCTGTCAGCCAGCTGTCAGGCGTGTCACTCGGCCTGCGCTGTCACATAGTCTCTGTACGACTACAATACATTATATTCACATCACAATACATTCATTATATTCACAGTCACAATTTGTTCCTAATATTATACATATTACTAGCTGACCCGGCAAAAGTTGCTTTGCTATATAAATTATTTTGCCGTTGTCGCAATATTTTTATTGCTGCTCCTCTCCTATTTATCTTAGCGTGATGTTATGTAGCCTATAGACTTCCTCGATAAATGAGCTATCAAATCATCAAAACTATCAAACAACCAAACAAACTCTTCAGCTTTATATTATTAGTATAGATTTTCTGAGATGTGTGAAGTCTACCAATCCGCATTTGGCCAGCGTGGTAGACTATGGCCCAAATCTCTCTCACTATGAGGGGCGACCGGGTCCATCAGTGGACCATTAAATGTTGAAAAAGACCTATGAGTGTCGTACGCGTGGCCACCCCAGCGGCTCGTAAGGCCAGACACGCGATTGCACCTTTTTTTTGGTTACGGGGGGGAAACCTTCAAAAGGTACAACAGTGCCTTGGGAGAGACACCAGGCAATGTGAGATTCCTACCGCACTAAAACCCCCTCGGCGGCCTCCTCAGCGCTATTGGAGGACTCCGGGATCTCCGTACGGAACACACCGGAATCCTCCAGCGCCGTGCCCTCATTGGGCTCGTCACGGGAATGTACCCCATTTCAACCCTATACGACGGTGTGTGGCCACAAACAGCGTCGTCCCTCCCGGGGTCGCTGGCTGGACGGTCAGAGCTCCCACTCTGGCTCCCTCACACGACAGGCAGGAGGTGCCGTAGCTGTACTCTGGCCCGAGCTACAGGGACGTGAACATAGAACCTATGCTATGCTTGTATTAAGTGCTTACATACCTATACACACATAAATACAATTCGTTCAATTCCAGAAAACCTAAGATCTCACTTTTATTTTATACATCACCATGTAGTGAGTAAGCGACTAGCATACATTAACATTTTGCAAAATTAATAAAAAAAATTGTACGAAACGAATTACCTCGTGTATATTTACATGAAGTAAAGGATAAAAATTAGGCTTTTGAAGCCTTAGGTACCTACTTATCCCTTTTTTGATTTGTTAAAATGACCTATAAATTAATCTCTTATAAATGAGTTAAGAGTATCATACAATTATGTATACGTGGAAGGTGCGCTTCTGTCTCGCATAGTTTAGCGAACTTTAGGCGAACAGAATTGATGGCTGTATTCGGGCTCGAACGTTGTGGCGGGCGGAAGCGCAGGACCGCGTATGTTGTGAAAAAAACTTCATTTGTAATTGACGTTGAACTCTCCTCCCGGAGGGTCGCCGACAACCCGACACCGGGCGGCCTGGATATCCGTTAATTCACCAACCGACCTCTTAAAATTAAAGTCAACTATTACGTCGCCCATTAAATGTATCTTGTGTTACTTAGTGTCTGCTGGCCTTGTAATACATATGTAAACATGACTATACGTGTGTATGTATGTAAACCATTATAAACTAGTAGCGCATGAACATTTATATGTACCGTTTTTTATTATAAACACAAATTACGAACATACCGAGCCACTACGGAACTCTACGTAGAGGCTTGGCTACAATTTTTTGCTGCAAGTGAAAAAGGTAACGACGAGATAAACAAGGAAGTTAGCAATCTAGTGCATGATACTCGTTCAATGTAGATTTCCTTAAAATGTATTATATAAATAAAATGTCGTGTGAAAATATGGTTACCCTTTAAATTGAAATTAAATATTTGTCATATTAAAATATTAATATAAAACATGTAAATTACAGATATTACACAACTTTAACACGATACGAATTTTCAAGATGTTAATCACTCACGTCCGTATTAGAGGAAGCCGCTCTTTCATTCACTCAATAATAATAAAAGTAGGTACGTTAAGTTCAGGTTTTGAGATTGTCAAGAACAATAAAAATATTATTCTGAGAATGTAACACTTGCATTAAAAATTATTAATATTATATATCGATATAACACTTGGATTGAAAAAAAATACTGAAGCAAGTTTATGAATGTATAATATGAATCGCCTGCATAGTACACACGTACTCATTAGTGTTCCGATTTACCATTCACTTATTCGTGCGCACTAAAAATGAACAAATAGCCAACGCAAAGCCACTTGCCAATTGCGTAGCGAGTTATTTTGACGCAATATTATCGTCGTGTTTCCAGTTTCTAATTACAGTTAAGCACTTGGAGGCAATTAAATAATTATGTGACGGAATACACAACGCTCACCGAGTAAAACATGTTATGATATTAGCTTGAGATTATTCAAAAGAAGAGTTAATAGGTATTTTGTAGGCAAAGCGCGGTACATCATAATATGTTGCACCTCATTTACCATCAAGTGAGGCTGCAGTTAAACACAAACATAGTAGGCACTCGTACACAATAAAACAGTGTTATCAAGAGGAAATCTATAATATTCATAAGCTAAATTATCTTTGTTTTGTTATGAAAACACTCTATGTTAGTATACGATGGTGATGGTCCCATCGTGCTCATTAAGGTATTATATTATGTCCTCTTTTGCAATTGCCGATGTAAATCGGTGACTTTAACCTAAATTTAAATAAAACTGCTAGAATTTATGTAGATTTAATACGGTAAGAGAAAATCTACATCTACAACAACTCTGAATGTCTCTTTATTTATTACGGCAATAAAATGTAAAATTTTTTTCCTTGTTAAAGGTAGGCCAAGTTGCTTAAATATTGTAGCTATTTGCTAATAGTAGGTGATGTTGAGATGTGTAATCACTTTCTAATTATGTACCGTCAGCATTAACATTAGAGGCCGATACACAGGATATTAAGAGTAGTCTTTAAGTTTACTGTATAATTACAATAATGACAATAAAATACATCTATAATTCCAAATGAGCATCGGTATTCTCCTGTTTTGGTAACATTACATTATAAGCTAAAGATCCACGAGCTGTCTGAGCTGCCGAAGGTACATTTAAGTTTATATTCCGTTGTGACAATTGCGTCGGCCCGCGAACGCCGACTCCCGGGTTATCGGCAGCGGTGTGGGCGTAACCTGATCTAACGTTATCTTCGAACTCTGTTATCTTCCGTTCGCCGCTCACCGCTCGTTCGCAATTCAAAAGGATATTCAATCATTTTTCCTCAAGTCAATATGAAGCTATAAATAACGGCAACGGCATAAATAAATCGTGACCAATGTTGAAGCAAATACAGACTGTTTACTATGTATTTACCCACCTAACAGTCACTAGTTAGTCGCCTTTTCAAAACAAACTTTCTTTTTCATAGGAAAAGAGGAAATTGTGGACAGCCACAAGCCATGTAACAATATACGTACATTATAATTTCATTGAGCACCGTAAGTAACTTGAAGTCGTCTTATTTTTCCAGCCAAAACTGATGCAAGGGGGCAACTACATTCGCGAGGGTCACGACTCTAACAAGTCAACGTGGCTGCTGTTCTCGCCCAAAACCCCCGACCAGGCTGGCTCTCTCGCTAAGTTTCTCAACGTGTTCTCTTCGCACGGGGTCAACCTAAGCCACATCGAATCCAGGTCTTCCCTCAGACGACCGGGATATGAGTTCATGGTGGAATGCGAGCATGGGTGCGGAGACTTCGCAGCCGCCCTTCAAGAGTTGAAGAGCAATGTGGGCTACCTGAATATAATCTCAAGGAACTACAAGGATAACACGTGTAGGTGTTATATTTTTACTGCTTACTGCTCCACAGCATCTAATCGTATCTATATATGTATATTATAGAAGTAAATTTAATCTTTTCCTTATCTTCTTTTGAACCCTTTAGAGTGCGCAGATTTACCCACAATATTTTTTTTTCACCTTATCCTATCAGCATTAAATGTGTTTCTTTAGTTCTTACGAGTGTTGTGTTAACTTACTAACCGGGTTAAATCGTGACTTTACTATAGGGCTCATGGTGTACAATAGTTCATAATAATGATATACACTTCCAGCTGCCGTGCCCTGGTTTCCGCGCCGTATTCGCGACTTAGACCGGTTCGCCAATCAAATATTGTCGTACGGCGCGGAGCTGGATTCCGATCACCCCGGCTTCACGGACCCGACGTACCGCGCTCGCAGGAAGTATTTCGCCGACATAGCCTACACCTACAAGCACGGCCAACCGCTGCCTCACGTAGATTATACTAAAGAAGAAGTAGCCACCTGGGCGGCGGTGTTCAATAAACTCACAGAGCTGTATCCGACGCACGCGTGCAAAGAGCACAACCATGTGTTCCCGCTGCTGATCGAGAACTGTGGCTACAGGCTCGATAATATCCCGCAGTTGGAAGATGTTTCTAATTTTCTCAAAGGTACATACATAAACTGACTTTTGAAAATTACTCTATGATCTGATTCTGGTACAATTTAAGAGTGAAATACAAACAGTTATATTCCATTTATTCCCCAGATTGCACCGGCTTTACGCTGCGGCCGGTAGCAGGTCTGCTGTCGTCGCGCGACTTCCTCGCGGGGCTGGCGTTCCGGGTGTTCCACAGCACACAGTATATTCGTCACCACTCCAAACCGCTGTACACGCCGGAGCCCGACGTCTGTCACGAGCTGCTGGGACATGCACCGCTCTTCGCAGACCCCGCCTTCGCGCAGTTTTCGCAGGAGATAGGTCTCGCGTCACTCGGCGCACCTGATGATTACATCGAGAAACTGGCTACGGTAAACTACGATAATCTTAATATTACTAGACGGAGGGCAACATACTATATTTACAGATACTACGCCTGCCATTTGTTGATCTTGTTGAACGGCCTCTGCAGTTGCTAGAGACGTAAAAAAGCTGTAATAATCTAGTGACCAATAATAATTCTCATCTGGTCATGTTCCGTTTGTTGCTAGATACGATAATACATGAATCGTTCCAATTTAATTTCAGAATTCAGGAATAATATTTTATATTTGCGATGCAACTCTGGATAATCTTCATTTAAATTAAAAGTTCATTGTTTGTGTATATATTTCTCAGATCTGTCTAACGCACCTCACAAATAGTCTACACTTTTACAAATTCTGTGGAATATAATACACAAGCCATTTTTGGTTTTCCTCGCTCAACAGTGCTTCTGGTTCACCGTTGAGTTCGGTCTCTGTCGACAAGAAGGCAAGCTCAAAGCATACGGCGCAGGCCTCTTATCGTCGTTTGGGGAGCTTCAGTATTGTTTGTCGGACAAGCCAGAGTTGCGAGAGTTCGAACCCGAGTTCACAGGGCAACAGAAGTACCCAATCACTGAATATCAACCTATTTATTTCGTCGCGAACAGCTTCGAAAGCGCCAAGGAAAAGATGATGTAAGTCCAATCCCATATCTTAACTCTTCATCATAGATACGCTTTTCCAGACCCATAATATCACCGTATGATACCCACATTCACCCGCACTAACACCCAACACTAAATAGCGCCTTATTGTTGGAGCAATCACAAAAAAGCGCAACTAATTGATGGCATAGTATTGTAGTGGTCTTACACTCCTGTATCTAAAATATATGCTTCGCTTAAATCGCAGTTAGCCTTATTGTAAATTACTATTCTAGCAAATTCGCTCAAACCATTCCCCGCGACTTCGGCGTGAGGTACAATCCGTACACCCAGAGCATCGACATCCTGGACTCCGCCAAGCAGATGAAAGATCTGCTGCGAGAAGTGCACACAGAGATGGACCTGCTGCTCTGCGCCATGGACAAGTTGTAGGGATCTTTCAGTCACAAATGAAAAGTTAACATAGCTCTTAATTAGTTCTTATGTAATTAGTTGTAATTTTGACATAAATTATAATGGAATAGCCTAGAAGTGCCGGCGACATCGTGAATGCTAGTGTGCACTGTTCACACACGTGTTCACAACACATTAGCGATCCACGCGCTGGATCAGTGTTTTTAACCAGTTTCTGGGAGATGTGATGACGATTGCCCCTCAAGACGAATGTTTACATGACGATCTGGAGCATTTGTTTTAATCAATAAGTACAATACATATATTTAGAAATATTGCAAATATGTAGTTTATTTCGTTATCTGGTCACCAAAGAACAGCTTCCGTCTAATTTGAAAGCAGGTGGCCCAGCGTGCGTCACCCGGATGTTATTAAAAGGTATTTATACGTAGCGTTGCATTCTTTATAGTTATTTAATGTTCAACAGTCAGCAGTCCCGGTGGTGCTAGAAGTATGAAAATACTTAGTTTCATTTTTGTTAACGTTCACATGCTGTCATTTTTAGCTCGTGAGCTATTGGCGCTGATGTTCAGAACTCCTAGTATTAGCGGAAAACTATGATTGTTATTATTTTCACATACTGCAAACAATAAATGTTTAATCCACATATTTATACACAATACATTTATGGGTTCGCTATTTCTCGATACAAATTGTAGATTAACCAAACGTCGCCCTCCTCCGTGGTGTACGAAATTTTCTTTTCACGTATTAATACATTATATTTTACTGATAACGCAGCATGAGAGCTTCAGGCGTCTACTGTTATTTATAAGGACATCGATTACCTCTCACAATTTATTGAATTGCTCGTCTCATTAAAGAATCTGTGATCTAACGTCATCGGAGAAGGTTTTAGTAGTGTTACCGACGCTGTACACGTAGATTATTTAAGTAATTATTTTTAGGAAGTTTCTTTTATCTTGTTGAATAAAATTTTAATATTACAATTATTTTTCTTATTTCTGACTTTACGTTACCAACTATGAGTGCTATAAAACAATGTATGTTTCGAAACCTAAAGTAATCATCATAAATTATGAAACATGTAATATGTGTTTTGGAATAAGCCAACAAGATAACGACTCTCTTGTTGGCTTATTCAAAAATACATACATACATAGTCCAATTAGTATTAATTCTTATTATTCTTATTAGATTATTAATTAATTAGAATCGATTGGTAATAGAACTGGTAGGTCTTTAAAAATTGTTAAAAGGCAAACGTTAATCAATTAGTATTAATATTTGTTCTATTCACACTTAACTTCCATTTCCAAGAAAGCAGGTGGTGGTCACCTCTATAAATTTTATACCTTAAATCTATAAAACATGATAAACGAATATTTGCAAACAATAATAATTAGTCATAATAATGAAGATCATAAATAAATAACATAAAAACCAAATAGTCAAATTACGCAATTAAAATAATAATAATAATAGTGCTAGACAAATAAAAGTCGTTCTTTAGCCAACATAGTATAATTAATAATATCATTTGTACAGAATAAACTACGATGTCTACTCGATGCGGCAAGTTAGTGGGAATGACGAGAAACACGTGGTCTCACCTACGGCGACGGTACAATCGTAAAGTGCTACAAGACTTACAACGATCAGTGCGATTACAACTAAGCTTCATTCTATTTACAATACTGAATAATATCCATTGGAATGGCAATTAGGCAACTTATACACTAATTAGTTGACAGGTATTGGACAATGGCCATACGGCTCGCGCGACCGCGAGCCGTGCGGCGACGCGGCCGTGGGCCGACGGTGTCACATTCATACGTCCGAATGTGGAGTACTGTTTATATACGGCTCGATACAATCTTTTAGGAACGAATTAAATATGAACATATTGTTTTCTTATTCTGTGCCGCACAAGAAGCCCTCCGATAGACCGTTGCGGCTGCTTTTCTGAATAATTTCATATGTCAATAGTGAATAGTGAAATAGTGAATAGAGAATGTCATTGCAAATCTCATTTGATTATGAGTGTCGCTTACCGAAGTGCGGTGCGGGCGACTTATCTAATATAATATAGAAAAGAGTGTTTATTCTTAAAATTATTACATATAATTTGGCACCACGTGGTTAGCGGCGCGCCACGTGCGGAATGCGGACTGGTGCGGATGTGAACCGTACGAAGTATCACAGTTGCAACAAATAAATAAATAAATATAACTTTATACAGTAATAGGGACAATTTGAAACTTAGTGCTAAATTACGATTTATATTAATTGTTAAATCTAAAAATTTACAAAACATAGGGGGACGCGCCGGGCTTTAGCCAACATTTCAGCGCTATTTTCTATAACATAATTAATGTTTATACATCGAGTGAGATATTAAGTGTATTAGGATGTAAAGAGAAAAATTAAACCTATTTTTTGCATAACCCGAATCCTAACAATCGGGACGAGACTGCTGCCGGACTTCCATCAGCATGTGGTACATGGTACTCGAGGATAATACACCATGTACCAATGGAATGTATTCGATAGCATATTAACTACTCGTGAATTACATTATAGATATATTTTAAAAAATTCTATACGTATCGTTATATCTATTAACGTATCTAATATCTTTTAAAAACACTTTACAACAGAGACATTACTACCTATAAACAGGGAAAATAACATTCACCGATATACTCGTAAACAAGAGGGGCGTAAGCTTTCGCGGAGTATTATCATAATCTTAATAGCGTTGTTATACAGCTACAATGGATACAAGAAACATCTATTTATATAAACATTACATGTAGATTATTTACGACAGAAACGTTTAATATTCCATAACAATATATACGTTTACCTACGCAGTCGAGCTTCGATGTAGTTTTAAAATTGACTGCTAATGGGTCTTACTGGATTTAGTGAAACTGATGCAGAGATCCCAATAGTTATTGAATATGTGGAATTACGTGTGACGATAAAGTGTATTATCATTTCATAAATCTCCTACAATGCTCACATTAGACCTGCGTATAACGAGTGAGTAACGTAAGTCTATATTGATAGAGAGAGGCAGATTATTGAATCTCGACGAACATTAGCAAAGATAGCGTATTGCTCACGTTTGCCGACGCATAGACTAATGAACACGTGCATGTCGATCGTATGTGCCAGTATTTCACCGCCTCTGTGGTATTAATTCCATCGCCGAAGCGCAAATCGTCTCGAATCTACATATAATCGAATAAGTCGAGTTGTAAACGGATTTGTGGTTATCGCTGTCGCGTCAGTGTGTGGGCGATTGCAGCGCACACTCAGGCGTGTAGTGGAGCGCTTGCGAGGAGCTCGGCTGTGGGGCTTAGACTTCGCTTTGCATGCAGTGGATCGAGGAATCTTCGGACAGCTCATCCATTGAAGAATCCGTGAATGAGGTCCCATCTGGAAATAGCAAATAATATGCGGCGTTTAACAGGCGACTCAGAAATAGAATTTCAGGAATCTTTTTATATATTACCTACTTCCCTACTACTTAACTATATTTATTTCCCAAAAATCTGCACTTAAATGACAGTATCGACACAATGTTTAACATTTCGTGTTGTTTTAGGTGGGATTCGGACGCCTAATGTAATGTATGATGTGTGTTATTTTACATTGACGGGCCAAATTATACATAACTATAGTATGTATAAATAGGGAGGTAGGTAGCAAGCAGCCTTGTCTATGAGGAGATCACGAAACGTTGTTTACCTATTGGCACGAAGGGAGGCTTGTTCTGGAACGAGTAGGTGAGGTGGAGGTTGATAGGGCGGCCAAACCCCACCGGATCCGAATCACGGGTTATCACTGAGAACAAAAACCACACCGCGTGAAACTACGGGCCAATACTCATTAGATAACATAAAAACAAAACACATAGTAGCAACAAGAATTAGTCGCAACGCCATCAATCGCACAAACGCAAGCTAATGAAAATAATCGCGAATATATTGCCAGCCGATCCTATTATAAATTAAAATAAATATTTTTTACATAATGTGAAGATTTCCGCTGCTGTACCAATAGCTCCTGCTTTTGTTAGGGCGTTCATAATAAATAATTAGCGGTACCACATGTTATGCTAGAGATAGATGGCCCTAGGTGACCCTAGGTTACCGTAGGAAAATACTAACGTTGATTTTGTTTTCCCTTTCCGGTGTGCTGGTGTTTCTTCTGGCGAGCGCGGCTGTTCTGGAACCAAACCTGAGTCACCCGCTTGCTGAGACCCGTGACTTGAGCGATGCGCTCCAAATCTTGGCCGTCGGGATTCGAGTCGAGCTGAAAATTCGCTTGCAGCACCTGCAGTTGCTCCTCAGTAAACGTCGTACGAACCCGCTTTGCCTTGCTCTTATGATATCCTTCTGAATCGCAACCATCTGCGAATGTTACATATATATCACGCACTACATTTGTAAACGACGACTCTAGGGAATACTCCTTGGATTAACAACACCTTAGATGTTGTCATATATTTTGTTTCAGACGATGGTTGAATTAGCAGTCGGAACAGCAATACGATTTTTAAGAAGAGTGTGTGTAATGAGTTACCGTCGGAAGAGATAGATCCGCCGTCGAGCGTCTCCAAGTAATGCGGCTTGCAGAGGACGCGGTCCTCGTGCAGCGCGAACTGCTCCCCGGTGGAGAGCTGGCGGCCGCAAGCGTCGCACGCGAAGCACGCGAGGTGGTACACCTGCTCGCGCGCTTTGCGCACCCAGTCCGAGGACGAGATGCCCCGGCAACACTTGGAGCATTTTGCACCGAAACTCCTGCGACCAACCACGCTCAAATCAGTCACGCCACTAAACACACTAAAATCACCCTTGGATAATTCTGTACAAGGCGTGAGTACGTTGACGAGTGCTCTTGCCATTTTGTATAATAGTTTCTATGTTATTGCCAACTCTATTTCATGGTGTTTTTTTAATCATCGCAAGTATCAAACGCTGTGACATTTTTTGTTTAATTGAGACTCAAGTTGTTCACGTCAACGTATTCGCGCCTTGTATTCAATTGATCAAACACGAGTAAACATTGGAATGCCTCCTGTGAGTAGGAATACCTCAGTAATGGAAAAAATATGACAAAGCAGTGATTGTTGCCGCAATGGTGTATTAAGCGACATCAAATAACACCAAATTTTCAGGCAGAATTTAATTTTTTTCATTTACAAAAAAACTTCTAACATAATCTAGCCTTATAGGGCTATCACACAGACCGAAAAGCAGCGCCAGTGTTGTATGGAATTGTTCCCGAATGATAATGAAGCAGATGTTCCGAACAAATTGCCCACAAATTCGCTTTAGTCTTTATGCAACAATAAAATAAAATGATTCGCAAAGCAATTATAATTTCGCCCGGCGTGGAGTGAGCGGCAATACGACGCGGGGGTACCGGCCGATAAATTATATTTATAGAATTCGTGTTCACCTCCTGTTCAATGTACGGCCAATCAAAATGTCAAATAAAAGTTTATTTAAACATTAGTAGCGATAAACGCCAATTGCGACGAGGTGAAAATCTTAAACCTGAACGGTTAAACGTGAAACGAGTATTTATAGCTGTGCGTCGAGACACGGTTAGGTTTATACGAGTTTATGCACAGAGAAGAGTGGACGGTGCTGGCCGGGGGCGTGCGCGTGGATGCTACATCACTGGGACTGCATCTAGAGACCCTAAGCGAGTAGTGTTGCCATATTAATTCGAACATGCGAATTCAATAACAACGGTAGGACACGAGAAACTATTGAACTAGTCACCGACTACTAATAAAAATTTAGTGTTATATCTAAACTTTTTAAATCCTACACGGGTGACATAAGGTCTTTACATATTTGCTTACATACATATAACCTAACTTTACATATTATAAAACAAAAAGCTACATTTTAAAATGAATACTTCATGGAAAACATTTCTATCGGGCGTGATTTTTCGAACACTGAAAGCGTGGAAATAATATTAATAAATTCTTAGTAAAACTAATTACTCAATTATATTGGCATTTACTTAGTTGTGATATAGTAATTTGAATTTCAAAATTTATTGTTGTGATATTAATATAATTGCTATTTTAAAATAATATTTTAAGAAAATTTAATAATGAGTTACCAAGAAAATTTAATAATGAGTTGAAGGTGGTAGACCCTCTGTGGTTCGACTCCGGCGGTACGGCCGCCAGACCTATTTCTGGCTTATAACAACAGTGTTAAGCGCTGCTGTGTTCTGGTTTGAAGGGAGACATACTGTTTCGAGGCATTCCAGCTTAGTCCTTAGGAGTAAAGGC
>DWQT01001634.1:0-16171 GCA_018244895.1 Myscelus amystis hages
ATATGAACTTTGATGTCATTTTTGATAGCTAGGAAACTAAATTGAAACTGGTACACCACTTTCTTGGCCGATCGTACATGTTGCAACCGTGTTACTTCAATGCAGATTTATAAATATATGTATTCGTTGTTAATAGGATAAAAATTTAGAATAACTGCTTAACATGGTCACAGATGTCATTAGCGTTCGTGAGAATATGCCACCAACAACCCAACCAAGAGTCAACCACACTCAACTTTGCTTCTCTCCGTTTACTATTTGAACCCACGTTAGGCCTACGTTAAAACGAGATTAATCTACAGTGCAGTAAGCGCTATTTACCATAGTTTAAATTACATGAGAAGCTAGAAAGAAATCATCTAAAGGCGGATTTTTGAAATAATTAAAGACTTCATGCAGTATAGAACTGAAAAGAAAAATTAAAAAACTTAGGTGACAATACTAATACTAACTTAGACTAAGATGAAATAAATACATAAGGAATGGTTGTAAAGAGAACCCTTTGTAAGGATTTGATGGCTAAATTTATCATTAAATGAGATAGTACTTGAAAAGATTTAGTTTGTAGTGTAACCTTATTTAATAAATGAAGTAGAAAAAGGTCATTCTGGCAAACACTTTATGTAACCCTGAACCAAAATATAGAAATAACAATAAACATTGTCTAGGTTAACTTAAGAAATTTTGAAACAGTCAAAGTAAATAGCAGTATGTATAAAATGAAGGCAAAAGGTATTTCAGTTAAAATAGGAAGAACATATTTTATAAATACAACGCAAGACAAATAAAAGTAGATCAATTCGCTACCAAATTTGATTGATATGGGTCACACAAGTTAAGGAGCTTTGTGATCTTCCACATTTTACATGTTGTAATGGACTCTTTAATATCGCGTGAGTTGTGGAAAACTTGCCAAGTAATTTTGACCCACTTTCACATATCTGATCGACTTGAAACTTAGCCCACATCTTATAAAGAGGGTCAGGAAATCGGTCACTCAGGAGAGGTTTAGAGCTATTAATGCAAGTTTTATCTCGATAATGCTATAAATTTACCATCTAAGTTCACCAAGACACCCACACACACATATAGTACGACAGTATTTGATACGCCATTATTTTATTTATATTTTCGTATTCTCGACTTTAAATTATTTTCTTATGTTAGGTACGAATACTGTGTGTACCTATGTATATTATTTTCTTATTACCGCAAGTAAGAAGCATAAGCTTAAATTCTCCGGCCAGTCTCCAAGGAGCCGTTAGAGATGTCTAAATTTTCGATAATAATTTCCCTACCTGGCTGAAATATGGCTTCCTTCCGCAGTCGAGATAAAGCCCCCAAGATTTACTTGAAGCTTCCTAGGTTTTAAGATTTTTTACCAAGTTAGAATTTTATTCAGTTTCATTGCTGTTATATACGCAAGCTGCATCGGCTTCCTATTTGCTTTTGTAGCGTAAATCGTTATGTTAGTTCTTATTGCTTAAATAACTCAATGAAACATAGCTTAGCCACAATCCAAAGTCGGAGAACATATACATACTCGTACATTCGAAAACCTTCCGGAATGAATATTCATCACTTTCCCCCTGAAGCACGTGTATATAATGTAACCGTAACTCGTTTTATGACTCAAGCTACAAACGAATAGATAGATGTTACGTTTTATTATATTTTTTGTATATTACGCAATAAATATTTTGTTTAAATATGTAGGGGAACTAAATTACTGTGTGCAAAAGCTTCGATGCCCTTCTAACATTCACTGTTATTCAATAATATTCACATAAAAGATTACCTGGATAATATATGGCTTCTTTCCGTACTGCGTATTTAGCGAGTGGTATCCGCAAGGTACAGATGAACTCCGCGGGCGAAGGGAGTTCAGCATCTTGTAGCGTTACGGACGCGTAGGCCGAGTAACGTCCATCTACTAATTTAAGGTGGTGTGAAACGCCTTCAAGTCGCCTGTCAAACGAAATGTATTATTTAGATCGTAGCAAGAGAAGTGAAATATTATTTTTCCTTAATATTACGTACTTGAAATAACCTTTAATGTATACTATGTCCAATGTCGAATGAAACGAGGTATCTTTTTTGTATATACATATATTAAATGGTTACATTTTCAAAACTGAGTCAAAATACTTCGTTCACTTTTTTTGGTATCATGATAACTAAGAAAGGTATTAAAGCGGGCGCAAGATTCTTGGCAGGTGCCGCAGGTGGCGAGAGCGACCGGCTTTAATCTAGGAGGTTGCTGCCAAGCGATTTATGCACTTTTCCATTTATCACTTTTTATAGCTTACACGTTATACGTTTTAGATTGCATTAAATATGTTACCGCTGCATAAAGCATTCTGTTTTAACAATGTGCTGGAAATTATGATTGTTCATTATATGTCTTTTAAGAGTCACTGGTCAAATTACATTAGAAATAATTTGATAGCAAAAAAATTATGTATCATACCCTAGACTATATAAAATGATCTATCAATTTGGATGGTGTAGGAAGACATATGATATACAAAAAGATTCGACTTATTTGTCACCAATAGCATATACGTGAATAATTTCAGGAAAATTTGTGTTCTATTTTATACGGGATACAGATGACTCCGGTGTGCAGAATATCTAAACCAAGAACCAGCTCATAAGATATTGGTCTAATACTTCTATCACATAAAAAGGTATTGGTCCTATTAAGTACAAAAATATAATAGTACCTACCGTTAAGAGGTAGACCAAGAACGTTAAAAAAAATAAGATGGTTAAGGAAGTGAAAATCATAACTGTTTACTAAAAGTGATGATTGAGACGTGTCAAGAACAGAGAGGCCGTTTGCGTAACTGATGTAAAAGCCACTTGACTAAAGAGCTACGCAATAATTACAAGCGTCCCGTAGAGGCTCGTTACCCATTTAATGGATGAAGTCTCGTCAAATTAATGAGAGACATAAGTGTAGTAAGGGAAACAGGAAACTGATTAGGGAAGAATCCCCAAGTCCCCAGGGAATATTTTAGTGTTAGCAGCAGTTACTTGGACATTTTTTTAGATAGGATTTCATTATCGTTTCTTTCGATAGTATTGCTAATAATCGGGTGGATTTGAATACCACTTATTGTTTAAATCTTATTATAGTTAGCCAAGGGAATATTGTTTTAATGTGAACACAAAACGACACAACGGTTGTCATCACGCGAAAGAGATAATTGCAATTAATTGTAATCCCCCTCAATCTGAGGAATGCCCACGAGTTTTTTTTCAATTACAAAATAAATGGAGCATTAAAACGTTTAATACAAAGGTTCACTGCAATGCAGCTACTATATGCACTAGTAACTTTCTTTGCACAATGACAACGACATGTGTACGTCTAGTTAAACGTGACACCCACTGAGGCATCGATCGTCCCTGTGACTCGTGCGTTAGACTGTACAAGTAAGGGCCAAGTTGTAATGGAACGTTGCGCAATGCTTTTTGAGTGTGAACTATGTCACATTTTAATGAACGACAGAAAAACTACTCTTAAGGCTTAATTCTAAATGACCTTACTTGATGTTTGAAATACTTTTCAAACCGTATCACCTATAGAGCGTAAAGTTGTGATAAAGATATGATTATGGCAACACAAGAGCAAGTTTCTTTTTTTTTAATTTATTTACATAAGTTATTTTCCATTTATAATATTTTTGGCACTCGGTGCTTTCTGCTTACCCCGTTAGGAACCTGGCGTGATGGTTATGTAAATATCTACGTATGTATGTACATAAAAACAATATACAAGAATATTTAGGAACAACTAAAAATAGTTTCAAGGGTACACCTTCTTCCACATATAAATAATGTTGCAGTGTTCCCATAACTTCTGCTTCCTTTTAATTTTATAACAAAGTAATACCACGGAACAGACACATATCGTGCTAAATATCATCAATTAATTTAATCATTTAGTTGTACGTTTAGATAATAAATGGCTTTCGGTAACTTTTATTGAAATACCTCCCGGGCCATTATAAACTCATTAGGCAGCTAAAATTTGGAAGGCAAATGGCCGTCAATTTTTATGGATGAGTGGACGTCGTTGACATTTTTACTGGCCGTGTACAATTATTGATTTTTCTAAATGGTACGATAGATACTAATTGACTACATTTATTGCTACAGGCGTCAACTCCTGTCATATAAGGTGACTGAAAACAATCTTAGAAATGGCTTAGTCATCTACCACAGTTTTAAATAAATACATATCGATCGTTATTATCACTAGGCAAAAAACTCTTCTCTAAAAATTTGACTATGTGTTATTTTATTCGGATGCCCTAGAAACTTATCGAAATGATTATTCTCACATTTAGCGGCCGCTCCTTATTCCTTGGAGAGCTGTGACAAGTTAAGATAAACGTAATTAATGAATTAAAAATTGAACTTACTTTTCAGGCGTGGCTAATGTGAGGTTCGGCGCAGGGAACGCTCCATCTGCGGCGCAAATCACGTTAACGGTGTCATCGTCAGTCTTATTTTGTATAAGCCTAAAGTTCGTCTCCGGCACTGTAAAAAAATATTGTATGTTAGTATACATAAAGACCATTTTTCTTGGGATGTTCTTAAGATAGCATCTTCTATTTTTCTTAAGATTACAAACGAATATCATGGCGATTTGTAAAGCGTAGAGGTTAATGAGTATTTAAAACTCTCCTGTCGCTTTAAAATATTAAATATACACTGGTGGTAGGTCTCTCTGTGGTTTGACTCCGGCGGCACCACCGACACACCTATTTCTACCTTATAACAGCAGTGTTAAGCGCTGCTGTGTTCTTAGTGTAAAGGAGACATACTTTTTAGTCCTCAGGGGTAGAGGTGCATCTGTGGTCGACCTGAGGTAGGAATCTAATCTTATCTGGGGTTGATAACAAATGTCCATGGACGGCAGTAGCCACTTACCATCAGGTGGACCGCATGCTCGTCTTCTACTTCCATATTATAAAAAATAAATCAAGTATGGAGAAAAATATATGAACACACATTTTTTTAATTAAAGAAAAAACTGCAAGAACTTTCGAAATTTGAATCAAAAACTAAATGCAAACGACTTAAAGAGAATTAACTGTACCCCCAACACTGGGATGTTTAACGAATTAACAATAAATGCTATAATAGGTATATACGAGTAGCTTCTGACGCATAATACTTGTTTATCTCATTCTAAATTTGGTCTCGCATCTTGTTCTTTGTACGCAAACATCTCATCCATTAAGTCGGCTCACTACTTGAATATTACAAGAAAAACAAAAGCAACGTTCCACTTCCAACGGAAAGTTTTTTCCAGCTCTATTTTTCGCCTTTCTTTGAAACAAAGGGCGAACGTTATGCCAACAACGACATATCGGTGAGTATTTTACCTTTGTTGGTAATGCTTAACAAAAAGTGTAGTAGGCATTTTGTTTAAAGATATTTAAGAGCAATTAAAAAACGAATTTCAGTATTCTATAATAAAATAAAACCCTAATAGCGGGTTTTTGCCTCAAGATATTGGTGCATTTTACTGCGATTCATAACTCTCTTCTCATAGACAGTTGTTAATAGAATGATTTTTATATTTGAAAGCTAACCCGGCAAACGTGTTAGTAAATAGCACATATAAATAATAGGTAGTATATAATTAATATTAAATCTTTACCTATTATTTTTTACTTTTTAGTTTCGAAGTCGGTTTTTAATAACGTAGTTGTTTTTATTTTACTAATAAATGTCACTAATAAATTAAGCAGTGATAGCCTGGCGGTTGGAAATTCAGCCTGTCACTTGGGTCTGGGTTTGATCCTGACACTCACGTCTGATTTACCATGTGCGTTTTATAAGCAAAATTTAAATATCACTTGCTACAACGGTGAAGAAAAACACCGTGAAGAAACTTGCACAGTAAACATGTAGTATATGATTTTAGATATTCCACAGATAGCAGAAAATGTTCACGGTATAGGGAAAGGGGAATTGTTTTACTCCGAATTTAACGCTCGCGAAGCCGCGAGCAAAAGGTAAGTAGTTGTAAAATAAATTAAATGAAGCGTTCTATCTTAGTTTCTGTTTTAGTATTTTCCCATCATTTACTTCAAAATGGCTTATAATAGTTCAAACACTGCAAAGCTGACTTCTTCCTAACTGGAGACCCGAGTAAAGTGTGCAAACATCAATTTCACATTATTACTTACTGAAGCATGGAAACATCCATCAATATTATTTCTACAACAATAATGGCGGCGTCCTATTAAATCCGTCGTCACTTCCTACGGCGATATTACTTTTTCCATAAAAATACGAACATAAATCTGAGAACTGTCAAAAAGTTCTGCGTAGCTGGCACCGTACCTGCTCACTCGGATTTGTACCTGATACCCGACTACCTACTATTTATAGTTGTAGTTTTTCTCTCTATTGCGGGCTATAAAAGCAGCTGCACAAGTTTTAAAACTAGAATTGGAACTATTTACTTCAGTTTTCCGGTATGACATTACTCGTATATATGTTAGCGACCTCAACAGAACGTTACACAAGGCCATACTCACGGCCAAAGAACCAACACCAATGTAGTAATTTTAGTTTGGAAAATCAATCCAGGAGACTAATATGTACATAATAGATAGCCTAGTGATTTTAATTCAGTCTCTTGCTCTGTGGTCTGGGCGTAATGATTATAAACATTAAATAAGACGACGCGATTAACCTTAGAATTGCCTATGATATTCTGTAAGATCTGTGAAGGCTTCCAATCCGCAAATATCCAGCGTGGTAGACTACGGCCATAAATCTTCTCAGGTATGAAAGATTATTATCCGAAAGTGGAAGAATTAAAAAGGAAAAAAGCTGTAAGTGTAGACGGTCAGGAACAGAGTACCCTTTTTTAGACTGAGAGAGTGTTTCTTGAGAACAGTTTTGGACTAACGGACTTATTAGCATATCTATCAATACATATTTATAAACAAAAGCGTTCATCATTATTTACAGGTTGCTAAAATACAAACTTTTTTAAAATTTGTGCCTGTCCGTCTGTCCGTCTGTCTGTCTGTCCTCTGTCCGTCTGTCTGACGTTCTGTTTGTTCGGGCTAATCACTAGAACGGCTGATTTTAATGGGACATTTGCTGGAATGTATAGGAGGTCACAGGGCAATAGTTTAAAACATGTTTATTAATTAGTAAATCATGAGTGATGATTACTGCACCATGCACTTATATCAATTATGGCCAGCGGTCGCAGCCAACGTCCAAAGGTACTATCCCCAAAATCGATTGCTTAATTGACAAGGACGGGAAACTTCGGTTATCTGAATTGTATCACATTTCTCGAGGGAGAGTTTGTTACTCAGAAGCAGTTTAACTTTGGGATGAGGGAAATACTTAATGCTATCTTTTTGGAAGTAAAATAATAGTGTCCTATGACGTTTACATATGGTTTTAAGCATAACTTTTCTTTGCCTGGGTTAAGAATGTAGTGGCAACATGAGCTCCAGTAAAAATGACGCTTTGTATAAAACACAGAAACTAGTGGTCAGAAATCCGCGCGTGCGTTGTCTGTGAACTTTTAATTATTAGCAGATAAATTTAGTTTAGTAAGGTTTAGTCAATTTTATTTATAGCTTGAAATCAAACAAGTACTCCTTAAAGGATTTTCCGTTTGCTGATACATTTCAGTCCCTTGTCACGGTTTCAAAGTATTTTAACAAGATAAAGTACAGTACATGTCTAGGAATAAATATCATCTCCCACCTGAATTATCATATAATATTTGAGCGATGAGTTTGGGGTTCTGATGCTATGACGGATAGGATTTCCTTAACAGAGAACTCGTATCTTCGTACAGTTTAACTGCACTAAATTAAGCTGCTCCCATTATCCTTAAACTCTTCATGTGATACAAATAAAGGTGAAAGGAATAACATTTTTGTCTTTCCTCTTGGTGTGGCGATTATTAAATTTGAAATAAATATTGCTGATTTATTGTCAGCAATATTTATTTAATAATTATATGTATGTGGGTTTTTAACCTGGGATTCGGTAAAATTAACACAAAATATTTACAAACTCTATTTTTATAAAATGACGGAAGAATACCTCTTCTGACTCCTCCATAGGCGTATTCTTTTCTTCAGTATTTATCCGTGATAGTATAGAGTAAGTCCATATTTACTTATAAAGAATGTTCTTGTCGCAAAATATTATCAAGTGTTCACACATCCAGATTTTGTTTCAATGATTTAGCAATATGCTTCACAAATTAACCTTTATAATAACAGGCTACCTTGTTGTCTTCATTTTCACATTTACTGATATGAAAATATCAAATGTTTTACCAGTCGATACTTCTCGAAATTCGTAAGTGAGATCCAATTTCTCTGTCAATACAGTAAATTTTCTTTTACCCAGAAAACATTTATATTGGCCTACATAAAACTCCTTTTCGGTCAAATCGATAATATACTTGATTGGATGGTAAGAGCGCCCTTGCCTGTTATGATGATAAGCCGTCTGTTCCGATTCCCAGGAAGCCTTACGACTGTTTTAGGTATAAAAAGAGACGAACGGATAGCAGATGCTGGCGGGAATAAAACTTGCTTATTTCTACAAAAACGTTATGGCTTGACGCAAAAGGAAATCGATATGCGTCAGTTGTGGTTCCTCTTCCTCTCCTTACTTTAATTTTGCAACACTGTCATAGGATCGATGACATTAAAGAATGTCCCTTATAAGTTTTTTGTTTTTTACACCGAGTAAAGAGGAAGCCGTTTATTAAAAGGAAGGCAGTTTTCTCGCATAATATTAAATAATAAATTTTGAAAAATTAATTCAGATTTAGATTCCTATTATGTCCCTGAAGACACATAGGAAGACGTAATTTCGTAAAATAATGAAACAAATGAATACTTAGTAATGAATATGCTTAAGTAAACATTTTTTTATCATAATAAACAATACGATTTTAATGACGATTAAAGTCTATCTGTTCCCGTTGTATGCATTTTCTTTTGGATTCATGTAATTTGTATTAATATTTAATTTTACGATATGCATTTTGGTCGAGGCTAGGCCTGAGCTTGTTGTTAATTGATAGTCGACAGATATGTATAATATTTAAAATCTCCTTAATCCTAATATAATCAAATATTTTTAACATTTCATAGAATTAATCATGTAAAAGACTAAAGTACTTATAATGATAAGTATTTACTATTTATGCGAGGATATATCTTTGTAAAATTATCATGTGCTAGAAAATGAAAATCGTAAATCTATTTATCAATTTATTTGTTTAACATTTATTAAGAACAAGGGATCCCACCAAAAACATTTTCATGTTTTTGATATGCCAAGACTGGTCTAGTATGCTTCTCCTGTGAAAAAGTTATCAGATATCGTATAAAACCAAGCACCAAAGACTTCACGCTTTTAACCTAACTTCACAAAATACACTTTAGTCGACACTCTTTTGACTTAAGTGTACTTGATTGATTTAACGCTTGCGAACCGCGCGCACGAACTAGTTCTCTAATATTGTTACTTGTTTCTTATACATAAATCTCCAGTTATAAAAAATGCAGCAATCCTTGTACAGACATACGAGACGCCCGGAGCATATTTCCCTATGTTGCTCTAGTGCTGATTGAGAGAAAAGAATTAGTGACCACCACGTCTATCTAGTGTCTTCAAACCGTCGGTCAACGAGTCCGTCGAACATATGTTAAGGCCTCTGATGAGGTATAAAGTTTCTTAGCGATAACAAATGGCCACTAACTGCTTAACGTGCCCTGCGAGGTGATCATTTATCACTAACTGTCACCTATTCACCGGCCGCGCCCGCGATCTTTGTACAGATCGCTGGTGATTTGCAACCGCGTCAAGACAACAAGCGCTTCCCAAGTAAGTAAACATTAAAAAGCTCAGTTCACTCACCAAACACGATCATCTGTTTTGTTCTCGAATCCTCCTCCATGAATGTTGACACGACACATGTGTAATCGCCTGATATGTCAGTGTTGGGTTTCACTATGCGCAGCGCTCTGTACATTTTTAGGGGATCGTTCGTGGCTCGATACGTCAGATCAACTCTGCCCCTTAAAATACCCATGTCTTGAGGTTTCTGTGGCGCTATCCATTGGTACACTGGTCTGGCTTTATTCTTAAAAAACCATTTAACAACCAGACCGACCGTGTCATTTCCAAGTATGTATTCACAATCTAATATAACGGCGTCCTGGACTCCATATTGAATTATTTCCGGAACAACTATTTTCATAATCTTCACTGCATGAAATTCTGGAATAAGAAGGAAAGTACTAATTATAATCATTCTTATTTTAATTTGTAACAGGTACGTGTATAAAACATGTTCTGGCAGCATACAACTTTGCCAACGTTGGCCTAAACTGCTGTAAAGTTCATTTCACCTTATGACGCTTCATTTAGTAAGTACATACAAAGCCGGTCCGACAGTGGACCCATAACAAGGATCGAAAAAAATTACGAAATCAAGGGCTTATAATGAATAATTGAATGTTGTCGTGTGTCAATTCAGTATCATAGAACATATTTATGACCACCGAGTCAGGTGATGGACTAATGATGCCAAGATCGAATGGTTCTGTAAATCATTCAATATTGCAGAGATGATAAGTTATCCTTCCAATGTTCAATAAAAGAGTTCTTGACAGTCGGTTCGGGACAATTTGCAGCAATACTGACCAGTTGCTATTGCAAGTTTCCTAGAGCATCTTTATTGTTTATACTTCTAAGACATCTTATAACCGTTATATTAAACAATGGGCTTTAGTAAAATTCCTGTCATTATTGAATATTTGCCGCTCACCAGTTCTTCCAGTGCTACTACATGGCAATGCAATGTAGCAATATCAATAATATACAGTTTTCAAGCTACTTAGAACCTATTTAAATTCATGCTTACTGCCTCTAAGCAGGCTTCGGCTAAAAATCTGAAACGCACTTAAAATTTCATCAGTATACACTTAAACGACAGAGTGGAAATTAATTTGAGTGTCGCATAACGTATTCATAAAGCGTTACTTTTGGCGGCACTCAAAATTTTGGACTTTGTCACAAAACCACTTTGCAATATTGCTCTGATTAGGGTAGACGCGCAATGAATATTGTCTCATAATACCTGACTTGTTTATGAGAAAACGTTCCTTTGTCGTCGTGACGTATAGAAAGGACAGTCACGATATAAAATGTATATGCCACAGTTACATACAGGCTGTAACAACACGTAACCTTTGTACCATTAACAACAACACTTAGGTAGTAACTAAAGGTTGTTTGGTACAGATCGCTTTTTAGCCTTAAGACTGCACTTTACATACTCCTAAGTCTCTCTGCCTTGTGTCTTTCTGTCTCTGTAGTTCATAGTAGTGTTAACTTTGGTTATTTTTACGTAAATAAAACATGTTATTTATATAAATACCCACACGTTTCATAAATTAGTATCTATGTACTCGGTATCGAAGAGAACTTTATGAAGAATTTTTGGGAAAACGTATGAACATTACATATACTTTAAAATACTATTTTTAATTTAATAAAGTTAGCGTAGATATTAATGTGTGATGGCAATGAAATCTTGGTAATGTCTGCTTAAAGAAGGATTTGAAGATGCCATTCAGTAAATATTTTTTTTACGTACCGTATTTTATTATTTGGATTCATTACGATGTATGTATGTAAAACTTTTTGCATTTGAATTCGAATTTAAACAAAACATTGTATGTAGCACCGTGTACATATTAGCCAAACAGTTATTATTTATATGTTTTTATATGGTAACAGGAGTAAAATGGTATTTAGTATTACGGGCAGTAAGCTAATCAGTAAGTATAATCCTACTACAGCTCATATTAAAAAACGATTCCATAATGAAACGCTCCTATAATCAGCAGTCACGTGATGGATATCGCATTTAAACGTTAAGTACTTAAATAATTGCGGGTCAGTCGAAGTCCAGAAGAGTAATTATAAAAGAAAAAGATTTTTCAAATATATTCATTCATTCATTCATACAAAGAGTTTCAAAGTTTTTGTGTATAAAAAAAAACAAAACGGCTATGTCAATCTCCGTATCATCATTCTCATTAACCTAATAAAATGCCTCTTTCTATCCTATATTGAACTCACCCTTGTTATTATATCCCAGTAAGACAAAACCCCTTTCACAAAACATTGTTATGACGCTGGTAACAACGTCACTTGTAATACAACGCTGCACATTACCTGCTACGATCGCAATTTATATTACATGTCAACGGTCGCGCGCAATGTACTCGTACAATGTATAATGTAATAGAATACTTTCCCAGCACATCTTCAAGGTTTAACATTAACGCTAGGGGTGGAATTACGACAGAAGCGTTGTCAGAGATAAGGCTTGGATTTAAACCGTGCAATCCTACTGTCCGTTCCTATGAAAGGTCTCGTCGACTAGTGCAATCTTTCGGGAACAAACATTTCATTTAAGTATATAGAGCTGGTGTGAAAGTTTAATCCGAATTTATCATCCTCATATATTATTAAGCTTATTCACATACATTGTATTATGTAAAATTCGTATTTTAATCATTTATGATGGTCTAAAATTGAATTACTAAATTTACAATAAGAGCCCTTATTAATAATGTAAACCAATGACATGCATATATTTGTTCTCCTATGACGTGCACCTAATCACAGCCAATCATGCAATCAGTAATTATCTAAATTCTTGATTTGATTTGATACACTTCTGATTTTTATCAGTAACAGACATTCATTATAATTTAAATGATTGACAGAAATATACATATTTTTAGTACATTGTCTACTTATTTATCTAATAACACAATATTCTAGTGCCCCCTATACGTCTCTTGGCACAAAAGCGTATTTTTCTCAAAAGTAGGACGATGTAAGTTTCTGCTCCTAGACTGTACGGTGACTGTACACGGTACAGTCTTCGCAACGCTTGAATAAGTGTTAAGTGAGAGTTGCTTTTAATAAAAATAACTTAACATACATTGTCTTCCGTATCTTTACCAACAACTAACTCGACTAACGCATTTCCCGATGTACTGTTTGATAGCCCTGTAGCTATCTGGGTGTACCCTGCGGTAAAGCATTAGTATCTTGATTTAGCTACTGCTAAATTGCTGCTACGGTGTATAATTGCTGCTTAGTAAAGCTGCAAATATACACCGAGCTTCATAACAAATGTAAAGTAGGACAGAAATTATTCTATAGGGCGTTTTAAACAAATGGATTCATTTATTTAATTTCTTTGTTAGTCCATAGTGTTTAAAGATAAGTTGATATTTTGAGATTATGATTGAGTAGTACGGTGCAAGCCTACTAAAATCTCTTTATATACATTTTAACCAGATGTATTTAGCAACTCTCTAACAAACTTATGTAATTTATTAATGAATAATATAATGAGTAACTTGTTCTTTAGCGCCTTGTGGGCAGAAAATGATGCAAATTAACAACCGTAGTAGCGGCAACGTGACTCGCAACCCGTCACGCAATGCCCTCCATGACCTTGAAACGCAAACTTCGGAGAACTGCCTTGCTATGAGCCTATGTGAAGGCTTTGTTGCAGATAGAACAGGCTAAAGAAGCTTGTCAGCGCCTGAGCTTATAGGAATCCTTAGTCTACTGCTATATTAAATAGACGCGACTGTTCCATCATAAATGAGTATTCGTCTATCCTTTGAGTTTTAATGCTTATCTCAAGTTTTAAAGTAAATAAATTAAATATGTTTTTCTGTACTTGATATATTATAAATGTTTCTCTATGTGATTTGATTGAGGCTATTAAGTTTTAAGGAAGCGAGATTTTACCCCGCTATTAAGTGTAATCAGTGTCAATAACAACTAGAGTAGTTGTAGGTACAAACGCACCATATTCATATAATGGGAACGAGGAGGAGAGTTCAACCTTTAATCCGCTTGATTTGAATTGTCCCTTAACAATGGAAAAACTTTAAACTAAAAGGAAATGTAAGGGTTTTTTTACTTTCGATAGAACACCCTATTTCGATTCGTCATATTAGTCTTATTTTACAAGGGAAATGGGTAAATAAGTGAGCAAGAAAATATTTCTTGAACCACTTCGATCAATCTAAGCCATTGGGGATCTGGAAGGCATATTATTTTTTAATTTGATTCCCTTAACCGTAACAGACCCTTCCATGTTATTTATATTTAATTCCATCCGAGCACCGGAGGCTATACTCACACATCGGAAATGTTTAGTACGGGTCCAAAAGGCATTGACTCAAAATAAATAATATATGTATGTAGCAGAATGCTGTTTTGTTATGATACTAAATTGAATGTAAAATGTTACTTACTCTTTAACTTCTTCTTATTAAAAGTATGCTGTTTGTAAAATTCTTCGTTACATTAAAGAGTAAAATTAAAGAAAATTAATATTTTATTTACAATTGCAAACAAAACTTTCGGTGAAGTGTTTTGAAAAGTCCACTTTCAAATTCTGTAGCTCCATATATTTTCAATCCACTTAAACACAATATAAATCAGAATTTAAAACAACGTCAATAATGTTTGCAATTTAGAATTGTTGGCCTCCGTTTCCCAGCAAATTTGTCATCTATTCACAATAAGACTGATTCGATTTAACGTAATGTTATGGATCAATGCTAACGTCGCTAACAAAACGATTCGTCCAGTCAAGAAAAATTGGAGCTTTTGAACCTCAATTTCATTACGGAGAGATCTATACGAATCGTTATTTATTGCTCCGAAAGATTTAGCTACTCTTGCCAATTCATCATGTTATATACTGTCTTTCTTCATGCCAATCCCTGTCATTTTATATTTGGCGTAATGTTATCTGCCACGGAAAACGGTTAAGATTTCCGTTTCATTGAAGTATCTATTTTAGTCTATGTTACGAGATTAGATCATTATTATTTTATAGTAACTAATTTTATATCTTATTTTAATTCCTATTTACAAAAAAAATATATCAAGAAGTTGTTTAAATAAACTTAGTTAAAATGGCCCTTTTAAATATGTTAAAAGTTTCTTAAGGTACCTTTCTGTCACGTTTATTTCATTGAATAGGTTTATTTCATTTTTATTGAGCATTCGTAAACATAATCGCTTAGTCATATAAATGTAAAACAATTAAATACGGTGATGATTTAAAACACCATTGTGCGAGTTGTTTATATTCAGTTGCATTCGCTGCGTTACAATTCTATGTTACAACACCGTGATCATAAACTTTTAAATTATTCTATTAAAGTCAATTGCTTATCGCGAGGTCTCATTGTAGTATGCTGTCGCGTAGTACACTGCAACGAACAGCTGATATTAGTCGTGTGTGACCGTTCTTCTGAAAAATCCATATTTACGCGTATTTGCTTAGTGTAATTTATAAAATATCACCTAGTATCCTTCCTAATTTACGCACGCCCCGACAGAGGTTGTTTTCACACAAAAGGTAAATTTTATTGTTTCATAAATTGCATTTATATAAATACAACTTTATTGTACCTGCTCATAATGGATACAGTGTCTCAATTACAACTTATTTAAAACTACCAGATTTAAATTCTTTATATCTTGCACGGACATTCCTCTTGATGTTGCATCCTTAGGGTGTATATTTGTGTAACAATTGATCATGTAATCTTAGTTATGTAGGTAATATTGAGCTATAACTTGAAATAGGAATATAATATCTTTATGTATATGAAACGTACATAAATATCTCTGTGACTCATTTTGCTATTTAAATATTTTAAGCTGCCAGCATCTTTTATTACTTAAAATTAAAATGTCTTTATTTAAGATATGGGGATAAACGAGTAAAAAAGATTAAATTTTTTTGGGTTTAACAATCGCCTAAGAAAGTACCTAATCTAACAATAAAGAACGAAATGTTTTCAAGTATGTAAATTCACAATTTACATTTTCCTGTCAAGGGTCACTGGCCAATACTTATACCTATAACAGATACGTTATTGTTATTGGTGTTTCATTAACCATAGACAATATAAATGGCAATACAAGTATTATGCCTACATGGGAAACAATTGGAGCTAATATATCATGTCGCATGCTTATTGGAATACTAACTTAATTCAAAAAAGACAATTTTTGGGAA
>DWQT01001635.1:0-16167 GCA_018244895.1 Myscelus amystis hages
ACCACACCCTTCAAACCAGAACACAGCAGCGCTTAACACTGCTGTTATAAGGCAGAAATAGGTGTGACGGTGGTGCCACCGGAGTCGAACCACAGAGGGTTCTACCACCTTTAAAAGTTTTTAGTGAAGTCACTAAATTATGGTCAAATTACTTCAGACAGCGTGAAGCAATCTCAAAATAGTATCATCATATCTGTCTGGTCAGAGTAGAAACTGACCCAATTGTACGGAGACAAATATTTCAACAACGCGTTAAGCCAGCGCAGCGCCAGATAATTAAGGCTTATCGTTACACAAATAATTGTAAATGGTACGCGCGCAGCCTTGGACACATTGAAAACCAACTCAAATTATTTTCTTCACACCGGGTACGGGCCTATGTTACAATTCCCAAATAATACACGAAATAACTAACAAAATGTCAACTGGCATCGCCTTTCTGAAGCTACAATCCATATTAGAAAGCCTGTGTTTCACATAGAAACAGGCGAGATTATTCAAGATTCCTTTTATTTTGCTTATATTTGTCAATAATTTTATTGTACGAGTATCACTATTGGTCAATAGTCTTTCATGTCGGCTGGGATCATGGAAAAAGTTTACACCGTTGAAGGTATTTTGCAACGTACCTACTCTAAGATGTTTTGCTATGGCATGTTATCCTTGCTAGCGGGACATAACAAAACAATAAACGGCGTATATCTTTATATATACTCGTATATATATTTCTTGTGTGCGTGTGTATGTCACTGAACTCCTCTGAAACGACTCTACCGATTTTGATTAAATTTTTTGTGTGTGTTCAAGGGGATGTGAGAATGGTTTAGATTCACAATTTGTCCACTTGAAAATGTGTTTTTATTAATTTTTAATTTGTAAATAGTTGTTGATTTTAGAATGTTTCACATTGGATCCGACAGACTGCGCTACCGTCGCAGTGTCAAATATTGAATGAACGTCTAGAAAGCATTTATAAGGCAAAGCGACGTTTGCGGGGACAGCTAGTTTATTTATATAAACAAATGTTATTGCAAGTTATGTTCATGTCGCGGGGGCAAAGGACAGTGGTGTAAACGGCCAATCGCGACTTCAGTAGGCGTTGGACAACAAACCGCTCTGTTTATATTACGCGACCTGGAACAGGTGGATAAACATTCGCAACAGCATTGTTATGTTTACATAGTTATATCTAAATAACCCTGTTGAAACAGATATTTGCTACCGATGCACCAAAGCTTTGAATAGAGGTTTTCATTGCATAGTAATTGAGCTGTGATAGATTCGTATTTTGAAATTCAGCCTTCAGTCTGGGTTCAAATCCTGACTTGCACCTCTGACTTGTTAAGTGTTTTATAACTTACAATTTAAACATCACTCGCTATAACGGTGTAAATATCGTGAGAAAACCTGTACAGCTTAGAGATGGTATAGGTAAAGTACGTATATATTATCTTTACCTAGATTGACCTTAAGTCCTTGCACCATGAGAGGAGACGGTAACGAAATAGACAGAAAGCACACAGCACCAAATATGTGTTTAGAATATTATACATATTTAAACGCTGAACAGTTTCAAATTGATATTAAATTATTGCATCAACGCACGAGCGAAGCCAGTAGGCGGTCAATAAATCCCGGCAGGCTATAAAACAAACAGGGCTCAAAGTTGATCGTGGGTTCGATTACCGTCTATCGCATATCTCAGCGAGGCGCGGCGGGACCACACCGCACCAGAACAAGGCCTGCGACCTAACAGACGTTTTCATAATAAGACATCAATAATTCAATTTGGTAACATGCTTTTTGATCGGGTCCACTTGCGCTGGACTGCGAGCTACCTGATGGTAAGCGGGATACGGTGTAGGAAGTAGCAAGTTTTATATTGAAATAGCTTTTGCCCGCGGCTTCGCGCGTGTTTTATCATTGCTATGTCACTATATTTAATAATGGGTGTTATTATATATACAAACCTTCGCCTCGAATCACTCTATCTATTAAAAAAACCGCATCAAAATCCGTTGCGGTGTTTTAAAGATTTAAGCATACAAAGGGATATAGGCACAGAGAAAGCTACTTTATTTTATGCTATGATACACAAGTTCTTCCAAATTCGCAATCCAATAGACGTATGTAAAGTAATACCTAATAATAATTATTATACCATCACACCAGGTCTTTAACGGGGTTGGCAGAGAGCCGAAATACCAAATATCTCTGTCCTCACAAACCTGACGTGCTTCGAAATCATATTGTTCATATACCACTATAATACTGCATTATTATTATTAAGTTTTATTGTTACTTTCTAAATGGTCAAGTATGAACATTATTTTTTGTAATACGTCACCTATGTTACAACTCAATATTTTCTTAAATTGTCTAAATTACATTATTTTCGTACTGCCATCGGTCTTATTAATGATCTGTGGTAGTAAAATCATAGACAATTTACTATTTGACTTAGAAATTTTAAATCTATACACTGGTCATCTATTTTTCGACAGCATACATTCATTTGACACATGTAATATTTACGATAAACCTGTGTATTATATTTATTCATCTAAATAAACAAATAATAATGAGCCTTGGTCGTGCTCAGGTCTTCATCTTCGAAGTGGATTATAAATATGTCTAAATACAACTATTAATAACCGAAGCTTACACCTTTATTACGGCTGTGAGTTTCGTCAAGTACTCTTTTGTGCGACCAAAGCTTTATTACGAGAATATATTGTATTGTATTGTATTTTTATTGTTTAACTCAAACTGCAACACAATGGTCAATATTCATGGAAGGTAAGTTAAAATTTAATTGTGTTGAGACACGTGGTACATTGATAGATTGTAAATTAATTAATATTTTACATACAATTTAAATAATAATTAATAGATAATTAATGTTGAATATCGATATCTAACATTAGCTAGCTATTATATGTCTATCAGTGATTATAATGTACATATTGTTTTATGTGGGTACCCACTATACAAATTAACTAACTAGTTAAAATGATAAAGTTACTCGTATATTACCTATAACTTGTTTATCTATCCATTTACTGAATTAACACAAATTAACCATTCGATGTAAAGCCCTTGAGACATTTAAGGAAAACCTAAAAACAAATTGTCTCAATCGCATTTAATTAGATTTGAAGTAAAAACGTGCAAAAAGCACTCGCGTCAATTTAACACGATTCAATAAACAAACAAAATGTCACGGCTGCCACGGAAATCCAACAAAAGATTCGCCACAAAAGTTAAACTGCTCAAAAATGACGTGCGCTTAACAGATTTCATAATAACTAAAGCGATCAATTCGCGTAGGCACATAATAATAATTCTTGACGAGCGAAAGCTAAGCCGCCCGCTGGCCATGTGGCGAGATGCCAACTTCGAATGAATTAAAAAAAAAAGCGACGATCCGCACATGACGCCCAAATCCGAAATTCTCTCCAAAACGATCTCACGCTGAGTTCCAAAAAAAACCTGGCTCGTCTTGTATTTTTTTTCAAATTTCTTTTTTTCCACCCAACCATTGTGGCGCATCCAAGCGGACCCTAGACTCTTTATTAACAAGATTTTTGAATATTCCATTGTCGCTAACACTTTCTATGTTCGAAATTCAATTTTTTTCCCCGAGGCCAGTTTGGACATTTCGCTTGAATTATCGCCGGCCAGCTTTGTTAAAAGGTTTAAGACGATTGCTCCTTTTTTTTTCATAAACGTCAGTGAATGGGTCGCGCCTGACGTGGGTGAGCGCGTGCATAATTGCCGCTCAGGTAGTTTCTGGCTCGGATCTCGTAATATATGGATAATTAAAGTACGGCTTAAGGTGGAATTTTTGTCAAAGTTTATCGTCGATTTGATTGAGGTTACGACCGCTGCGTTGTTACGGGCCGCGAGGACGCCGCGGCGGTAGCTTTATGTGGCTCAATAAAATATTCATTGGACTATTTCATAGACCAATCGGGACTCCGATTTGTCTTGCTGCATTATAAAAACATCGAAATCCAAGTTTAATGCGTTAAGAACGATGAAACGGAACGTATCGCCCTTTATTACGTTTCATTAAACATTGAAACGCGGTTTTATTATCCTTTTTTGTAATTATAACATCTAATAATTATGCTACGGGCGAACCATTTTAATAACATAGATAAAAACGTAATAAAATATAATTTTATGTTAGATATGATCCAATCAACCTATATTTTTACGATTCATAACTAAACACCGCGTTAAGAAATGGTCAAAGGATATTAACATTTGAATAGTAAATTATCAGAATTCAAAATTAACTTTACTCGCTAAAGGATTAATTGAAAATGTATCGTGTACATCATATTACGTATTTCTCGTAAACTCATGATTTAATCTCGCGGTTAGCTAGATGCGGTTTTATTTTTCAAAATGGCGCATGTACGGTATAACTCAGAGGTTAGCCGGAGCCTGGCTACGGCCTGCGCGGCCCCCCTCGGCGCGAGAATTACCGACACACGGACGGACAGCGAAACAGCTTAAAACTAACAACATACAGACACTGGAAACGGCAGCTGATTATATGTATGACACTTACGGTAATAATCTCCAATATTCGGCGAACACAGGTTGCCGCATATGGCAATACCGGCCGGCTATCGCCCGCGGAGTTGCCCGCGCGCCGCTAAATTAATCTCATACACGTAAAATCACCAATTTTGCAAACCGTTAACTTTGAATAAACATGAAAGATTATTTATTTATTAATTTATTTATTTAATTGAATTGCCAACGCAAGATACAGCCCCACAGGTTTATAAATTACACAAGTTATAGATGTATACATAACTGTTGCTACAATTAAAGGCAATCACAGCATGCGTTGTGTTACAATTTCTCTACACACAATTATATACTTTTTTATTATTGTTACAGTTACTATCAAATAATTACAATAGAATTACATTAATATTCAAAGGCACACTCACCCAGCCTGCTGTGCGCAGGTCACATGAAAAGCGGCGTAACAACAACTCCTATGGCACTGTATACACGCACCGGCCCCTTTCTGTTCGCACACCATACATTGGAGCTTCCAGCGGGCCGCCGGTATCATCTCAATGGAATCTGAAATTGTTTCAATGAATGATTATTCAATATCATCACAAGTTTCAATACCATTTCAATTTCATATCAATATTCAACCAAAATGCTAGAATACCTATGGGCTCTAAGAAAACGGTGTTGGCAAATCTGACTTCCGGTATCCATAATGCGCACACGACATGCGCCCACGTCCCTTGGTCGGTCTGTTTAAAGGCACCTGGAACAGAGAAATTTTGTGTACACAAATAAAACAGGAACATAAATTATAACGTTTTTTGAAAGAGGATATAATATAAAATTTAACATTTTTTAACACTAACATATAAATATATCTAATATCCTTAGTGAGACATTATTAATGTTTGACGTTGTCAAAAGATGTTTAAAACTGAGTTTTAATTCATATATCTGATGAGAGTGGAAAGAAAACGGGAAGGAAGGAACTTTTTTTTTTTCATTATCAAGGAAACAATAGCATGGAACACAATAACACAAAAGGGAAATTGGATTGTGGTCTATGATGATATAACACATGCTTTAGACAAGGTCATAAAAAAACATAATCATTACATCCATTATACTCATCAATCTACTCCAGTACATATTGGACGTTTGCCAGAGAATGTTTTCAAATATACCACATTGCCCGCTAGTAGCCCCATGTAAATCAGATCAGTAGTGTTGGAAATTTACCTCCAGTGTTCGGACAGAGCACACAGTTCACCACGCGAGACGGTGATTGTAGACACCTTCGGCATAACCACTGCCCTTCCGGAATATATGGCACCTGGGAATATGACGGAAAACTATATAATAAACAGTACAAATTTTTACCAATAACAGTCATTAAGTTAACTTCTATTTGAATAGCTTGATGAATAGACTTTCTAAAGATATCTCAAACTGTGAGGAGACAATTTTATTCACGGAAATTTCGTAAATAGTATGGAAAACGTATAAAACTTACACCATAGCAATCCTGATGGACAGCAAGGTTGCACATATCACAAAACAGGATCACATTGGTGTTTTGGCATTCCCCGTCCATGCAAATACAGCACACAGCGTCTTCGTCTACCGTAGCGGCTGGCTGCTGGCCATTTTGAGTAGCCTACAATACATTTGACATTATTAAACAGGAATTGACACAATTTAAGAAAACAATAAAAGTATTAAAACTAGACTGTCACTGATGTACAGTCAACATTAACAACATAAGGGGAAATAATAATTTGCTTAAGAAAAACTAATCAAACATGTGTGTACATGATTTGCAAATGTATGAACTGCAGATATGGCACAAGGGATCTAAGCGCGAGAGGCGAACGCTTATGATTAAGGAGATAACAAGTTGTTGAATATATTTTTGGATTTTTTTATAGAATAACTCCATATCATATGGAGAACCATTATACATGTACATCGGCATATAATACAGTGCAATAACTATTGTAAGGAAAATCGTTAAAACCTTACAGTGTTCCACTAACAAGAAGCTATTTAATGGAGATAGATAAAATCTTAACATCATTCTTTTTTATCTTACTGACATTTGGATATAATCTTGACTGTTGAATAGTCATAAACCCTTGACTTTTTTTTTTTAATTTATCGAAAGGACTTGGTCGCTGAGCGACTGTATCGTCCTGTAAGACTAACAAAATAAAAAACAACAAAACAAATAAATCAAATGTAAAAACAAAGAAGAGAAACATAAAAGCACTTAAACAACAAACTGCAAAATAAACTTTTGAAAAAGCTAAGTGGAAAGTCTTTACTTAAATATTGCATCGCAAATTAACACATGTCAGTCTATATGCCATATGATTTAATTAGTATCTAATCTGCATTTTCCAAAGAGTGATTGTCACCTGAAAATATGATTCCTTCTCCAGCCTATCCATTAGTAGCTCCAAGGTGTCAACAGACACGGGTGGCAAGCCCTGCTTCACTCTAGCCTTGTTAATAATGGCCAGCCATGCTGTGTCCTCTTCATCTACATCATATTCCACTTCACCATCAAGCTCTTCAGCCGATTTCTCAATAAAACGTATATAGGCATTAGGACGAGGCGGGGCATCACAGACTCTTTCATTGTAGTCGGGTATTAACTGCAACATATAGATATTGTTCAATTGATAATCATTTAGTCTATAATTTATTCCATGAATGGCTTAGAAGATTCACCTAAAGGGCAAACTCTTCTAGTAAAGTAAAAACACATATAAACAAAATTATATTAGTGTCTATAATGGCAATGTCAGTTTTTTTTTATATTACTGGACAATTTAATAGAGTTCAATTGACCAAAATTCACATCTACTGCATGATATTGGCTGACTTAAACACAATCAAAAATTTCCACATTATGTGGGTTCAAAAATAATCTTTCTAGTAATGAACATTTTAAATCAGGTGTACACAACTTACCCTAAAACTTGCTTCAGGCAATTTAACATGGGGCTCTGGCGTAGGTTCCACGAACGGCAGTGGTTTTTCAAGTTCAGAGTTCTTTTTCTCCCATTCCTCCAAAGACATCAGCGGTAAAGGTTGATCGATCGGTATTCTACTTATTTTACCGTCGATTTCGAACTGAACTACTTTCTGTGCCTCCGCAAAAGTCAACGCCTCTTTAGGCGGGCTCTGTAACGCGATATCCCCCGTTGGAACCGCAGCCCTCGCTCGACCCTTCTTGCGGTTATACGCGACGGCGGGAGTCGCCGGCGTCGGATTGTCATGGTCATAATTTACCAAATGATACTGCAATCCACACAAGCTTTTATAGACCTTGTCACACTTCTCTAACGGACACTGGTACGGTGGAGGCCTGTTCTGCCTCAATTTTTTACAAAACTCCAAAACATCGAAGTCTAAACCCATATTGATCTCTTATTTTTCAAAAGTTATAACATTATTATACGAAAGGCATATACGACCCGATCTTATGATATCATCGTTAATCTATACACGTAGAATATAAATTATTATGGCTGGAAAAATCTCGATTTTTAGGAAAGTGAAAGGCGCAGCATTGATAGATATTTTATACGCATAAAGTAACAGAACCGACAGGACAGAACGCACAAAAACGTCAATTATGTACCTATGTTCGTTCATGAAAAAGTGACAGTTTCTTGATTAATGGTTTTTTAATGTTGTGAATCTTTTATCTATGGACAGAACACAGAAATTAAAAACAGACATCCAAAAAAAGTGTATAATATTTATACCTTATTCCAATTTATTACTTTGCAAACTTTTATTTACTAAGACAGTAGTTATTTTATGTCACGAACTAAATATTAAAAATATAAAGTATGGGCTACAGTATTCTAGAAATTTCTTGAATTCGCTGTGATAATCGAGGTCAAAGATAATAAGTATAACATCTGTATTTCTATTGCGTCTGTTATCGTGTAATGCCAAACTGTGGTATTATTGTTTGTCTGGAAATATTCTCGCCGAAAATTTTGTCACAAATTCTTTCGCGAAAGTAATTTTATATTCATCCACTTGTTATATTTTGTACAGGTGAAAGCCTATTAATCGTGTAGATATTATTGTCGAAATGGATGTGTATGGATACCCCACGTACCAGTACAGCCAGGATGAATTAGCGAAGCAAATGATTGCTCAGCAGGCCTTAGCCTCTCCGTACAACAACCGTCCTGGTCAGGAGCCTCATTATATGCCAGCGCCATCCGGGTCACCATGGAGTTACCAGCGTCTTCCATGGGGCGTACCAGCACAACCATCGCTGGTAGAATTTACCGCACAATCCCCTCACGATTCTAAGTTGACTCCAGTTATTCACTGTAAGAGGAAGAGTTTAGATGTTGAGCCAGCCATGTAAGTATTATGAGGATTTTTTTTCCGCGCCAATGTAAAAATGAACGGTCGGTTTTATCTTTAGTTTCCATAAACTGTATTTTTCTCTGTTTACGTGTTAAAATAGTTAGCTAAGATTTATTGATTGTTTGCAAGCATGCATGAATACTAGAGGTGTAAAAAGCTTTTTTTGTTCAATTTTTCTGTAAACCTGGTCTTTTCATCCACTGATTAGAAACCTTGACTGCTAAGCCGGAGGTTGTGGATTCTATTCTAATCCAGGATAAATATGTGTGTGATAAACACATTTGTTTGTGATTATCATTTTTCCCATCATCATTATAATGCCTTTAATTGCTTAATTCAGATCAGATACCTCTATCTATTTTGTTTTAATCATAGATTACGGTAAAACTGCAATTTTTATAATACAAAATATCTTCATTTCAGACCTGCAAAGCAAATGATTACAGAAGAAAAAATGGCCGCACATTTGAACAGTATGCACATATCTTCAGAATACACAACACATTCGTTAGCCTCTGAAGAATATATGGACATGGGAATGGACCCAACCTCTATCAGTGAGAAACTGAAAGGTCATACAATTGTTTTATCGGATGAGCTCAAGAAAATACAGGACGAACCACTATTACCCGCTGCTCTCATTGAAAGGTTTGGTTTCAACTCCTTAAAATTATTATCGACATAAACCCGTCACATTCTATATCACTCTCTCTTTCTAACAATATGTAATTTTTACTGCTACTTCACTCTATCCTTGACTTTGTCATTGGACACTTATCTAACTATGGTTAGGTTAAGATTATTATGTTGACATGATAGATTAAGATTTTTTCCAATTCTATTAAATAGCAATAAAATGGGCATTTCTTTCACTTAATAGCTAACCCTACATGCATAAATATTAACGTACACGGGGACTCTTTGATAAACCTCAAACTAAGCAGTGCTATATGCGTGTAACAATTTGGCAACTCTGAATTTTCAACGAATATATACTTGTACGTTATCTGTATTCTTAAACGATATCCATTATAAATGTCTTGTCTCAATGTTGCCTGGATTCGTTAGATAAAAAGAAGTTACTCCCATACCCATAATCATTTCAGATTAGAGAAACCCCACATGTCCTTGGTGGTATGGAAGCCGCGAGAAAATATTTTAGAAAAAATTAAGGAAGAAGATAAAGAAAAAGCTGAATCATCCGAAGAGGAAACTAAGAAAAGAAACGGTGTGCTCGTCGCGGAACTCTCCGGAATGGACGTCGAATGGAACTGACTGTCCCTGTCCGGTAGATATTCAAGTATGTAGTTGTAAAGTTTTCTATTATAATTACCTACTAGATTAGAAAAAGTGATGAAGCATAAGTTGTCTGTTTATAAAGTGCATGGTATCGATAGCCTTGCCATTCGACAATATGTCAATCAAGGAAAATCTCTATGCAGTTTGCCCTTTAACTGTACAAATAATAGAAAACTTTTATGATCCTATCCTTATTATATGATAATCACAATAAAAATAAAAATACAGTACACATTAAATTCCACTAGTTTAATTAGCAATGTCTCATCAATTTTATTGGTGACTTTTAGGAAACTCGCAATTGAAGGGAGATTTTTAATCATTTACAATAGAACTGTGTGTCAAAAGTTTTTATTATTTCCTCTGTATTCAAGTAATGTCATAGACAATATTGATCAGGAGCCGTTCAAGTAATGTCATAGACAATATTGATCAGGAACAGACTGTGAACTAGCTGCATTGACAGCAGATATTATGTAATATTATCCAACAGGCCACAAGATAAAAAAAAAAGTTACTTTTTTTGTAGAATCAAAATTGGAGCCGACTTTGCCTACTTTCGAATTTTAACTTTTTACTTTGTAACTTTACATGCAATAGTGTTGTTACTGAATGTTACCGTTGTGTTTCTTTCCTTTAGTGTATGTAAGATGTTAAAAATTGGAGTACACTTTGTTCTCCTGTGAATAAGATAAGTTTTTAGAATGTAATGAGTATATTCATTGTAAATTAGATTTTATACAAATGTATTCGTGTGTAGAATGTGAAGTATGATTAGAAACTTTGTATTTACCCCATTTTGCTAGTTCTATAAATAAAGAGAAAGTTGTCTCACTACAAATTTTATTAAAAAGATTTGTCAATATTTTGACTTTACTTAAAACCTTTTTTATATTTCAATAACAAGTTAGTGAATGACCTTGAAAAGTGGCACATTTTAAATACAAATTTATGCAGGTTTAGTAAGGTCTTTGTTAGTCTAGATTTTCATTACCTTGTACAATATAAATATTAAAATTCTTCTTGTGTCATACATTAAGCAGCAAATTTTCCAGTGTAATGGTACCGTTATCTCAGTAAATATTGAAGTATTTCAATTGATTGTTATATTAGCAGTATTCACGGACTATTGCATAGATATGGTATAATTAATTAAATGTGTTTTATATGATAGGTATGGATGGAAGTGTGTACACATTGCTAGTGATTTCATTGCTCAGTTCAAATTATAGTTTTATACCTTTCATCTAAAAGGTGCTACTATGGTATTGAGCAAGCTAATCATAGTACTTTTCTCCATAATGAACTAGCTACTAGTCTACCACCATGCATATAATTGATATTGGTCTTGTAATTTTGCATATACCTTCATGGAACAGTGGGCAAATTGCATTGCATATTAAGAATATTGTGCCTTTCTTAATGAAAAATATTCCTAATATCATCATTCCTTTTGTTAACTTTGAACCAGTTTTTTGGATAAAATATAAGTTTAGCATGTTGGTCACCATGGTTCAATGGCAGCTTACAGCAAATATATTTGAATTTGTTTTTTGTGTCTCTACGGTACCCAAAATGATGCAGAGATGTGATGTTGGGTGCTAAGAGGGATATGCTATTGAATGCAGTTGTAAATATGGAGAAATGTATTATTAGGGTACTAAGTTTATTTTAAATATAACAATTTTCTACATTTCTATATTTCAATGTTTGCAATTTCAGTCCGTTCTTAATTTTCAACTTTATCTTGACCCTTTGTCATTTGTTTTTAAAATAATTATTTATCATACTAACATAACCATTTAATAAGAACAATCTAATAATGGAATACTTGAGATATTGGTAACAGAACATAGACAAAACATTGCTTTGTTAATATCATATCTGATTGTCTATGGTCAGCAAAGTCGTTAAATTAAAATTCTGTTGTTTGTTGAAATTGTTATTGTATCGTCATATATTGTTATAAAAAACTGTCATGACAATTAAACTATTATTCTGTTTAAATTTAATCATTATCCTATTACTATTTTCGTGAATGCACAGATTAAAAATAAGTATTGATTTCTCATTTTACTAGTGTTTTAACTGTTTTAAGTTATGTAAGAAGTTTTTAAAAAGAACACACACACACAAATGGTGATGGTGCTTTGTATAAACGTGGTAATATCTGTATGTTGTACATCCGATGTTCAAAACTCCACAATTCATATATTTGTGTGACAAGCAAATAGAATTGTCGTTGAAAATTCATATAAGTACTTAATTATGTAATTTATCAGCTATGTAGTTACCGTAGCATAGGTTCTGGCTAATTTTTAATCAATCGGATAGCTGTGAAGTGGCATGCCAGTGATAGCTATATGTATCCACTATAACAAATTCAGTAATTTCATACAATAAAGTAGTAGCACAATTGATTTCTAAATATTAGTATACTTTATGAAACCTACCCACCTGTAACATACATAATGAAAAATAATCCTACCATTTGTGTGTGAATAGTGATCTTTTTGTATATGTACTTCTGTTTTTTACAATATTTGTATTTTGTAAGTTAAGTCAGTAATAAACTGGAGTGAATAAGAAACTAATTTCTGTTTTTTCTTCGACTATCGGAAATTTAGGAAATTTTCTTTGAAAGTCCTATTGGGGATGTAGAATAGTGTCCACGCTAATCTATATAGCGAGCAATCCTTTCAGGCAAGTTACTGCCTAATGTTTACTTGATTTGATTAATTTTTGTTACTTTGCTAACTTACCAATCTTTTAGAGTAGTAAAGAAATTGCTATGTAGGTATATAATATAAATTATCGCTTTGGGGATTCTCGGTTAAATAACTCTACAAATAACTTTATAATCAAAATCTTTATTCATAAAAATATATCTACTTATCCCTATAGCAACAAATTGCATTAAATAATGAGTTAAATCAACAAATAAATATTGGATAAATTTTTTACATTTGTTTTCTATCTAATTATCCTCGTTGAATTTGAAAATACGCACGTTAGACTCGCGTGGGATTTTTGAAATTATTAATTAGCTCAGGCATTCTCTATGTTTTAAAACGAAATATTTATTTTCATTTTGTATCGACAGTTTTCGTTACGATGCAATAATAAACTGGTCGCAGACTAAAAATCGATGGTTAGCAACGGTCATTTCCGCGGGTGTCTGGTTGGTGACCAACGCATGACTGCCACAGTGCCTGCTGCAGTACGAATATATTCATGAAAATCTTTGTATCTATAAAATAAATAAACCATAAACAATAGGTACGTTGAACAAAAACTATTTACAGTCTTATATTATTGCTATTCGTTACACATGTCAAGTAATTACGCGTATTTACGGAAGACTCTTTGGTTAATACCTAATCTTCAGATAATTATAATAGGTATCAATAATTGTAGCACGTATTAAGACCACCAGAGGAAAAGCATCATTATAGATAATCATGATTGGATATAATAAAAAGTGAGAAAAAAAAACAAAATAATTGCAATAACATTTTTCTCTTTAATGACATCACCTACGTATTAAAGATGCCGCTAATATTGATGACTTTGTTGTTATCTGTGGCATAATAAATGTCTTCATTCCATGCACTGCGTGATACAGATTGAATTAGTATTTTCGAACAGAAAATAACCAATCTATGACGCAATCATGCATTTTTATTGTCACGTGGTTAAACAATTAATGCAATATAAGTCCAAATTTAAATAAAAGAAGGAAAGGATAAATGAAAACAGATAGTGATAGACAGGAATTTGCAAAAATCCCTCGCTTGATACGACCTAAAAAAAATTGGTATTGGTTTGATTTCAAACAGAAAATCTTAATGAAAAAAAATCATTAAAAAATCCCTATCAATACTGTATTTGAGACGTACACTTTTAATACATACAAATGTCTAAATGAAATCTGGATTGCGATACAAAATTGACACTACAGCACAATTCTACTAAAAACGATAACATTGTTAGGAGAATTGTGACCAGTTAAAAATACAACGCAAAGTAAATTATGAGATGTTATTTACTAATACTACAAGGCTTTTAGCCATAGTAAAAAAAATTTATTCCGATGTATAGATAGATTCGATTCGTTAAAAATATCGTTGAGCTTTGCATACTTTAACATTATAATTGGTTTCGGATTTCAGATCAATTTCAGTATTCTATTCAGATAATTCCCATTAATATTCCACAGTACAAATTTAAATTCGATTCTTTTCAAACTATTATCGTTTTATATTCGTGTATGTATTGTATAATTATTGACATAAACAATTAAATTGTAATTATTACTGGTTTTCCATTAGAAAGGTAGGTATATCTGTGCACTTGCTTGATTCTTACTTGAAAAATTCAATTAACACTAAATTCAGCCTCAAGCTTCAAGTATCAAGGAATTTTATTTAATTTTTACGTACTCTGGAATTTTACTAACAATAAATATCTCCTGATCACTGACCAGGAGTCGGATAATTCATGTCTTTTTTAAATATCGAACTCTGTCAGTTTTCTACTTTCCGTTTATCAGAGCCCCTTCACCGTCCTAATACATGTTGACTTTCACAGTGGCGGTGTCCAGGTCCCGCTTCATGCTCTCCAGCTGCTTGATGTCCTGGACGGACGTCTCGCACTTCTGCACCACGAGCGAGTGGTAGAAGTGTATTGCAAACGCCACGAAAACAATAAGCACTGCAATATAAAATATCGGGTTCTTTTAACATACAGTTTTAAATGACAACTTTTAAAAATCTGTACATTTAAACGAAATTGAATGTGTCTGTCTGTAATATCCAAAGTAACTGTTTGTCTCAAGTGATTATAGTTCACACGCTATTAAAACATGAACAACCTTTTTTTTTTAAATCTGCCTATCTGTGTTTCTGTGTCCGAGCTCACGGCTAAACCGATTGTAATGGGACTTTCACTGGATATACAGGGGATTATAGGACAATATATAGGCTACTTTTTATCCTAAAATCCCCATGGAATGGGTACTTATGTGGGTAACACCGGGGGCACAGGTCGTTTATCAATAAAAACACAAGAGAGATGTCAACGGACACTCGGATGGAACGAAGTTCCTTTCGATTAATTAGTGAAGGAATTGTAATATATTTTTTTTAAATTGGCAACACTAGAGTGTCGGACAACTTCTGTCTAGCCTCTTTCGCAACGCGCGACATGGAACTTCGTCCCAAAACCGATTTTATTCGTACTCAACAAATTGAATAAGAGAAGCGCCTCACCTGGTATGACAATGACCGTAGCGGCGGTCGCAGCGGCGAACGAGTAGTCCCAGAACTTCACCCAGCACAGTATTGCTATTTCAACCAGAAATAGAAATAGTCCTAGAAATTGATGAGCAGAAATTAGCTGTTATGTGGACAAAGGTGAATGAAGAAATTTAGATATTTCAAAGATAGCAGATTTTTTTTACGGGAAAGGGAAATCATTTTACTCCGAAATTAATGCGCGCGAAGCCGCGGACATAAGCTAGTAATATATATAAACCTTCCTGTTGAATCACAATATCAATAAAAAAGACCGGATCAAATCCGTTGCGTAGTTTTAAAGATCTACGCATACACAGGGACAGGAAGAGGAAAGCAACTTTGTTTTATACTATTTAAAGATAATATGACGCAATAGCGTTTTACAAATTAAAACGAGACGGAATGCTCGTGTTTGAAACCGCAGTAAAACAGTAAACCTTCACTTTTTTGACTGATTGTTATGGTAACTTTTCATTTAACTGTTGAATCTGGAATCAGTTAGCCCTGTATGCAATTATCTCAATAATTATTGTCTGAGGTTTTTTTTAAATATGGAAGTAGAAGACGAGCATGCAGTCCACCTGATGGTAAGTGGCTACTGCCGCCCATGGACATTTGTAATCGA
>DWQT01001636.1:0-16163 GCA_018244895.1 Myscelus amystis hages
TGAGGAACGAGTTGATATACCCGAGCCAGGTGGTGAGGATGAAAACCGTGACCCCCGGGGAGTAGTTCCAGCCGAACTTGGTGCAGACGGCGTCCAGTACGGAGCACGTGAAGAACGGCGCCCAGCAGAACAGGAACACACCTGGAATAATGGCGATAACAGTTCTATAGTTTGTCAAATCAAAAAACAGTTTCATACTCATAAGTTGAAACAGGTCTTTTTAAATTACTCATAAATTGAAGCAGTTAACACTTACGCTGTATTAGCTGAATTAAAACTGTTTTATTCATTACTAGATATACTTGTACGTAATAAAGATCGCAAGTTAAGCTACGTTTATCGGTTCCAAACTCCCCCGAGGGTAGGGCTGTGAGAAAAAAAGGATAAATACAAGTAGGGTACGAGTACCGACGCTAGAATGTCTTTTTAATAATTCACAGCTTCCTAAGTCTCCCTAACAGAAATAAAAAGTTTCTATAGCACCCTAAATTTTTTATCTTGCTATCTGTTTCTATATGTATGTTGCAGGGATTGAAATTCTCGGTTCAAAGTCGCATTTAAAGTGGAATAGCAAACCGTGTATTCAGCTTGATATATCAAGAAAACGTTTTTACACGATCCTTATAATCTACATATTTTTCTCTCTTCTCACCAATCATCTATTTTCGTTGGATTTTTATAAATCTTACGGACGCTTCCAGGGTCTAATAGGGAGCTTTATCGGCCCCTTTAAGTAACAGCGACGAGTTCAGATGAGAGTAAGATGTTTAAGACTAAGTGAACGTACGATATTAAAAATCATTTTTATCTTGGGACATCCCAACACTGCCATCTGATCCCAAACGAAGCAAATCAAAAAGATACAAAACAAGAAAACATGCTCATCATACAAATATTTCTCCTGGATGGGAATCAAAACCACGGCCTCCGGTTTAGCAGTCAGGTTATCTAGCCACTAGAGTAACAAGATGCTTGTGAATAGTGTAGCTTACCCAAGACTATCGCCAGCGTCTGCGTGGCCTTCTTCTCTTTCTTCGCGAAGGACTTCGCTCGCAGCTTGCTGGCTCGGTTGGCCCTGAATATGGTGAAGCGTGCCGCCGACGCCGCGGTCCTGAATCGTCTCCGGGGGGTCGAGATCATGGAGTTGTTGCTGAGCCGACTCAGCTTCTTCCTGTTAGAGCATTAAGCGGCTGATGAATCTTGAATAAATGTTCATGATACGTATTTATAGACAATCTGTTAGAGCGTTTAAACAATGGATCAATGTTGAATAAAGACGGGTTACTATACTTATTTATAGGCGAGTTTAGAACAATTCAATTTTATTAATAGATTAGTTTTCTATAAATAGGTCGGACTTGCTGATGGGGAGTCAAGAGCCTCCGAATACGGCGTGCATGCCCGCAGATAGTGATGAATGTGGATGAAGCACGTCATGTTTGTAAGGATAGAGATATTTGGCAGTCAGTCCTTCAACCTATCCCGGTACCGGACTTGATGGTATAATAATAATAAATTAGTTTCGCCTGCGGCTCAGCTCGTGCAGTAATTGAATTTCCATAAACCAGTAAATGGGTTAATTTACTTTATTAACGATGCGCGTTAATCAAAAGTGTCAGCTGTCTACCTTGCAAATATACCAATTTTGATGCACTCTTTCTACCGCTATTTCACGCGTATACGGGTGAAATTTCTTCCATAATACTTGTTTACGCTATATAAACAGACTGCAAATTTTAGGGTTCTAGATTCAGCGGTAATTAGTCCTTGGAAGTAAATCTCTCATAGCACGTGACACCAGTGGTACTCAACCTTCAGTTTCAAGGGTTTCTAGGTTTTGTTTGATAAAAACATTTTATCGCAACGTATTTTGCAGTTCTATTTTTAAATTCTGTAATATCTCTTCACGAAATTCTTATGTCAGATTGCTGTTACATATTTATATTTGCGAGTATTTGAAGTGATCAAATTAGTGCTAAGCAGAGTATATTGGTCTCGGTGGGGCCGAATTTTCAGCTAAATTCCCTCTGTCGTCATGCACGAGTTGCCATATACGAGTAAAGGTTGAGCTAATTTCTGAACGGAAACGATATCAGAGGAGAACCCAATTACGTTCAAATTTTTGCACGAACTCATTCATTTTGAACGAATGATTTGCATACGTAGCCCTTTGATGAAACAAATTCAGACCTTTCTGTCTACTGAGGGCTTACAATGACATTATCAATGAGCTACTGGAAAATATTTGACGACAGAACCGAAATCTAATGATGGAGAGGATTTTTTGTGTAATGTGTTGCATGCGGTCACAAGCTATTTTCTTTTTGAATAATTCCAAGTTATGTGTTTCGGGAAGATTTTCGGGAAAATTAGACTGGCTCGTTGATTTCCACCGTAGTGACCTTAGTAACCTTTGTTCATTGGTTGGTGAATATTTGTATAGGGTCTGCGTGTAAAATTTAAAAAAAAAGTAAAAAATGTTGTTTATTATCTGTCTGCTTATTACATCACAGGTTCTGTCTAGTATAAGATTATTATTGTAATTGTATTAAAATGTGGCGAAGGTAGATGATGTGGCAGTATTTGATATTGATTTGCAAACTCATGCAAATTAATGAAAGTGGGTCATATTGGACGGCGCTCGATCGTGGAGTCGTTTCGTCCCCAACGGTGTGCGTGGCCATTCTTTGGCGGAATTTGATTTTAAACAGCTTCATGTACGTACTATGTTGTTGTGTAATATGTACTATAGTCTATTCAAAGATACAATGATATAATACTGTTGGTTTGTTTGGACTTAGATTCGTTTTCCAACATATTCAGTGGTCTACTGAGTTTAATGCCTATCTACTACGAAAGTTAAGTGTGGAGAAAGTTTATGTAGAATTAATAGGTTCAGATTTCCTCAAGATATTTTCCTTCACGGTTATAGCGAGTGTTCTTTTTTAAATATTTAACTTTGTAGTCAGTGGTGTGAAAAATCTAAATTAGAATTCAGCTTAACCATACCGACAAATAAAAGGTAAAGATATAATAGGTATATTTAATTGAAATTTAACGATTTCAATAAATATGTTAACATCTTGTTACCAATTCATTATCAGAATCGGTGCGGTTTTCACCTTGTTTTTTTCTTTCAATTTGAATATCTACATAATAATCGTTATGAACCAGACATAACGATATTGTCAAAAGGAATTCTGTATACACTCGAATTGAAGACGACTCAAGATTATCGATATGTTTGTCTCTATTTGTAAACTGATATTGTGGTATTGCCTTCGAAATATTACTGTGGAAATTCTCGGATACATTCATCGAGGTCGTACTATCCATATATATGTAGTTCCTTGAAGGAGATACGTTCGAATTACCAGACAATTTGTAGGATATTGATATGCCTCTAGCAAATCGACACTCAAGATGTCGAACATTTGAACCGCATTCTCCATCATCGTTAGTGTTATTAACCCTTTTATTTTTCCATTGTTTGACACGGGTCTCTTGTTAGAAGAAATAGGCTTATGATCATAGACTGCCCAAATGTCATGTGAAAAATTTTGGAGAATTTCAAATTGTGACTTTCTTCACTGTCTTCCTTCACAGTTGTAGCGAATGATATTTTATTTCAAAAATACACATAATTTCTGAGTTAAACGTGCAGTTAATATCAATACTTAGGCACCTAAGTTGAGTAGCTGAGAACTGAACCATTAGGCTATCCTATATTCCTATTGGTATAGCCAATATACAGTTACAATTTGAAACATTGCATATGTTAGCGGTTGGACCATTTAACTTCTCAAATCTCAGTATAATATGATTTGTTTAAGTGGGCTGATCTAATGACTACCACCTTTGCGTTAGTTTATGGAAGTTCCAGAAGTTTTAGTGCGGTGTCATTCGAATTTGATGTTTTGGTATTGAGATAATTAAGACTGAGATATAAGGACGCAGTTACAAACTAATTCGTAATAAACTAAAACTTGATTAATGAGTAATACGTTCTTCTATTTAATGTTGTAAAATTTAATTCGTCTTTACAATAGTGTCTCCGTGAAAGATTCGTCTGAATTGTGGCTTTGGTTTACGTTTAAAGTGAATTTATGTACTCCTTAATTGGATGTACCATTACTTAGAGGTACACTGTCTCTGTTTAATATAAATCGCATTGAGAATAGACGTAAATCGACTACATAATATATTTACAATCTGACTCAATCGGATTTATTTACTTTACACTTTCTAAGTAAATTCTTAAGTTACATACCGTAGATGACATTAAAGTTGTTCCTGTTCCATTTTCATCAGTTTCATATTGCGTTTTATTTAATTTAAGCAACAGAATATTTAATGTTTCTTCCATAACTCTCGGATCTTTCTTGTCTTGGTTCAACGATACATTATACAGTTCTGGAAAGCGTTCCATTTCTACATAGCACACAGTAAACTTTCCAGTGTTGAATTCTAAGAACTATTTTGTTATTCTGAAGAATGCATGAATATGAATTTTGCTGTTCTACAATAATTCTAATAAAAGTTACGGAACTGTATGAGGAACATGTGCGGAAGTACGAAGATAGTTTCTCCAGAATAATGACTCTCGAAGTTGTAGTTGAGTTGGGACGTTATGTTAATAGTAATTTCACGAGTTTAAATATGTTGGTCTTGTTAATGCTTCTTTTTGTTGCTCATTATATTTGTGGTCTGACAAATATTCATTTCATCTCCAACTTGAATGTTACTCAGTTTCATTCTATGTTATCTTTTTTAATTATCTATATTATTGGTTTCACTTCCGCTAACATAAAGTTAGATAATATGAAGTGTAGAATACTTACAAACTGTGTCCTCTTAACATGAGGTCATTAATGAAGAATTTATTGTTAACACTGTCAATGATTCTACCAAGTTTGAAGGAAAAACCACTCATAATATTAATGATACCATAGATTTTATAAACCTTGAAAATGAGCACGCATGGAAACTGCCGTTAACAGACCTCATACACCTCTGCAGATCTTAAATTGGATTCATTTGTTACTTGAAATCAATACGTGAAATCAATCAATAGTTTCTAGATAAATTGGGACATTTTTTTATCCACTATTTAGTAGTGGTACTGGTATTGTAAATAGGACAGAGGTTTGAGTCTTTCTTAAGCTATTCCTTACTTCAACTCCGGTTTCTTCGGTAGTTCCATCTGTTCTTTTTTCTTTTCGTTGTTAATGTTCTTGGACGGTGACGGTGGCGGGCTATGTTCTTTGTCCACGTCCATATTGGATGGAGCGTACCCTGAGTCATTGTTGGTGTTGGGATCCATCATGGGTATCGGTGATGCTAAGTTCGCCATGATTCTGTTAACAAAGAGATACCTTTAAATAATCCAATCAAACACCATAATAGAAAAACTGGCTTTATGTAAAAATTTACAAAAGAATAGGATGTAACGGAAGTCAAAAATGATAAAGGGTTTTATAATCATGGTAAATAATATTTATTTTCTATACAAATTCTTAGTGTTGTACTAAAATTGCAATTACATATTAGTGCATATTAATTATACTGTTATTTACACTACATTTATGTTGCTTATGACTTTGATGCTAGGTGATGAAAAAATCACTGCTGATTGTCATCTACAACGGTGGAAATATCATCAATACGTTGCCGGCCAAGGTGGAGACTATAGGTGTGCATTTTAAAAGGAATTTAGACTACAATAGGGTGCTAAATCAATTCATATAGCCTATAATAAGTCTTACCGGATGCTACATAGCTTAGAGACTACTCGTATCTTTATGAATGCAAGTCTAACGATTCAAATTACGATAAGCTTTCGTAATTCGTTTCAGATATAACAATTGTATGCTTTGCGTCAAAAATATGTGCAATGCTGCTGTTGTTGAGTAGCTAAGATCTCTTTATTGATTCAAATAATTGTTTGGAGGAAATGGAATAGATCACCAAAGATCAATTCTGGAGATTTATAAATCATGTAAACAACATTTTAAAAGTCAAATTCATGGAATATTTACATACAAAGAATTTTGGTGGCAAGTACAACTAATATTGGTCGTTTTTGTATCAGCTCAGTTAGTACAATGTGTGCTAGGGATAGTTTATGGTTAACACCGCGGCGTTTCTATAGAAATATAGAGACGTAAGGATCGAATCGAATTGCAAAAATTAATCAATCTACTTCAGCAAATTTTTGGATGGTTGCTATAATACTTTTTTATAACCCACTCCACCACCACCACCACCACTCCACCAGACAGGTCTAGTCCGCGACTGTGGAAGTTTTAGAATTGAACCAGCCTGCTTTTGCGGCGGATGTTTTCAAAATGCCTTTAAAGCTTCCCACAATTTTTATTGATTGTATCCTAACGGTATCAATCGAGACCAAACTGCTTAACGTGTTCTTCGAAGCAACGGATTTTCCTGTCAAATTTGCCATTTGTCCAGGTGCCAACCTAGCTTAACTTTCTGCTCTGTTCTTTAGAGCGTTTTTGCGTAGTTCCACCCAGTCCTTTCTTCTAACACCATGGTCTTCCTCTTCATACTTACAGCCCAGTCTCCTCAACAACAGCAGCGAGCATGAAGCGAGCGGATCTCGTGTTGACCAGCTCCTCAGCATACGCACCCATTTCTGTTCTATCAAAGTTAAGTTATAAAGACAATAGAGTTATTCATTGTATATAACTTTTATATAACTTAGAACATAATTAAGGTTTATAATAGAAGCACTTTGTGATGCCAAACATTTATGACGCAAAGCAGAAACACTTGGACAGACTTAACTAAGACTAATTAGAAGACCTGGATAGATTTACGATTCCAACTCTACAAATAGGGCTACTAATATTTGAAACCAAAATGCGGAAGAATTTTAGTCCTATTCAAAGGCGGATAAGGAAGCGTGTATCATGCAAGGATAACTTTTAATGGGTGAATCATGCGTCCTTTTTAACAGTTTTAGAAATTACTATTGAATGGATGATGATGATTACTGATTTAAAAAAGGTGCACGATTTGCTGAGCGTCTGTTTGTCATTGAGCTAATAACGACATGCGGAGCCGATGCAACATATTTTTGAACCGAATGACATTTGGAGTGTCAGGTGAAAATGACAATTTTTATTCTGTACATCGGTCAAACTCAATACTATATAGAGCCAGAGAATTAAAAAACTTTCATACTATATCTTGTAGTTTTATTCAAAGCCGTAAGTTACTATAAAGGAAACCTACGATTGTCGATTTTCAAAGCTACGTCACCACTTACTTTTCGTCGTCCTCATCTTCGTTGCTCCCGGACGCCGTGTTCGTCGGCTTGTCCTCCTGCAGGCCGGTGAACTGGGCCGGGTGTGCCATGTTCTCGATGACGACGGCCGCTGTGCCGCTGGACAGCGCGGAGCTGGCGGCTGAGGACGTTTTCTTCGCGACTCGTTGCTTTTTCGCTCGCTGGCGTATTGCCTGGTTGATGATGTGAAGATTACAGCTCATTAGCAACAAGCACTCATTTTATTGGAATAGTTTATTCAGAACAACGTATTGAGACTACCGAAAGCTTAGGATATTGTAATGTATGCTATGTAATATTGCACGGGCTAAATAAGTAACAAATTTAAGACATAAAGTATGGGCAACTTTTTTTCTAAACTATGTATGTTTGAAGGACTTTAAAACTTATAGTTATGGTAGCTGTTAATAAGAAGCACCTACTTAGCTTCAGAAATAGAATCTATTTTTTTTGTTACTGGTGTGGCATATAAAATGCATGTTATACATTCAATAAAATTACAGTAATTTTAATACACACCAAAGTCATTTCTGTTTTGCTTAATAAGGTAGAAATTGCATAAGATGAAGAGTTCATTAAAATGAGAAGAGTGTAAAACAAAGTGTAAGTTGCAAATTCCAAAACTGAAATTTGCCAAAACAATTTTCAGATGCCACGGCCAATTTCAGCGCGAAGTGATTTGCGGTCCAGCTAATTATGTTTCACTTCGGTATCCGTTAATTAACAAAGTTTGCTTTACAAGCACGTCGCGGACTGAAGCAATAAAAATTTACGTACACTGCAATCTTTTGTTTAAAACAATTCGCACAACGAGAGTAAAATTTGTAATCTAAATTTCATATTATATCTATGAAATAATGACTATATAGATACGAGTATATACAGTATTGATGGATGTAGGTGCCGAGGGAGACTTAGACTTTTTAACCTCGATCAAATAGGTCAAATGCTGATTGAAAGGGGCGTCAAGAGAATTCGTTTGCAAGTATAGAGATAGAGATGTTTGGCGCTTAATGTTTTCTGCCTACCCCGTTAGCTATATGGCGTGATGGTACAATAACAATTTTAGTATTGCAGTCAATGCATACATATTTGTGATATGTAATTTATTTTTAATTAACTTTTCATGTACGCGGTTAACTAAAGTGTCTAGTGTTTCATTTTTTAAATATTTAACTCTTTTTAAACATTGTTACTAAGTATAAAACAATGATATTTTACGCTTATTAATCTTGTGAAACATTTAGTTCAGTTCTAGCCTGCGGCTAACAAAAGACACAATAGCGTCGTTAAGCTAAGTTCAGCCATGCATTACTCTGGTCTGCTAACATTGTTTAATGCACACATGTACATACGCACATTTATATAGTACGACACAGTAACTGCTTTCTGCAAACGCTAGATTAATATTTGATTGCACAATTTGCGGTGTCGCTGGGCTGGCACTGTTGGTTCATCATGGATTAATTTGTTTTTCTCATATTAAAGCGACAAATAACCACGCAGTGTACGAAAAGTTAATCGGTCATTTCAACTCCTTCGCCGCTGTAAATAAACCATTATTTTGAACATATCTAAGTTTGGCAAATTTGTGCTCCAAATGAGTAGGTACCTTTCATTTTAATGGTACGGAGATCGTATCTTAAGTAACCCTTTGTGACCAAAGTCATGCGTGTTTTGAAAATTACATTGCGTTTTCCAAAATAGGGAGAGATCCAACAAGCTAATTAGTCAGTGTAGTGGATTATAGAATTATATTCTTTGTGAGAGGAGACCCGTGAACAATAAAAAAGTCTTATTTCATGCCTTTAGAGATGGATTATTGTACTGTAAAGTTTGAATGTCAGTTTGAAAGACACTTGATGAAGTATTCAAAAGTATTTCGGTTACATATTATGTTTGCCATATTACCACTTTTAGATACTCTCTTGTTGGTATATAAAAATAGACCGGATATACATATGAACATATGAGTACAATATATTGCTATGTAAGTTATAGAAAGGTTGATAAAGTTACTGTATCAAGGAAAGCGAGCACGTACCCGCGTGGAGAAATATCTGTACACCTGAAAGAGACAGTTACGAATAGTGAGATCGGAGCTTAATCGAAGCATACCATCTTTCCAGGAGAAATGACGTAAGCGAGATTTTATACTTTTTCAACTGTCAAAGTCATATGTTGTATTGAGGATTGCTGAAAACGTGAAGCGATTTTTTTAATTGTGTTCTTTCAGTTTACTTATTTATGTGAACCTAGATTAATGATGATTGAAATATTATTTTCTATAGTGTAAAATACAATGTACTATATATACTTCATTAATTGTTTAGTATTGAAGAACTTCTTGATATTTATTATTTGTATCAATAAATTCCTATACTTTTCCTAAACATAGCATTACAAATATTACATTAGTTTCATGAAGCTTTAACCACTGTAATAGAAAAGTTAGTTTATTGCTTATCGCACACGAGAGGTGTGATAAGCATTAACACACTTTATCTTACTCAAGAGTTCCCATTTTTCCCATTGTGTCCTGTTTCTAAGAAAGTTTTCGCACACACAAGCGTTGGTACTGTTTTATTCAACTTTATCACAAAGTTTTACGAGTATACGAGTATACTCGTAGCAGTAATCGAGTAATGTGAAGAAATTCTATATTATTGACGCGTACGTGTGTTTGTGTGTGGGAGAGTGACATAGACTCCAATTTTGGAAAAAGGAAAGACACATTTTAATCAAATAAGCGTTATAGGTGGCGTTACCATCGCAAATAAGTAAAATAATGAGGTAACAGTTAGTATTTGTATATTTTCTACTAAATCTCAATACAATCTAAAACTTTATAAATAAATCATATTATTAATATCCAACGCTATTAAATATTCTGCTCGTAACCGTCCATAAAACGATATAAAGAAAGACGCGAATTTAAAGGAAATACATTTTCCTAAGTTACGTGCTTCCGATCCGACCGTGCTGGCTGTTGGGGGAAGTCCCGTCACGATCCTCCATCGAAGTGTAAGTTTTATTGTCGGCATTTATCTACGTTGAATGGGAATTTCTCGGATATTATAACCGTAAAGTGTACCTATATATGATATCAATAGTTTCGATAGCTTCCTGTGTGGAAATTTAACAGTTATAGCTCGTGTTATATTTTTGAAAATACTTTGTCGAGATATCGAATTCTCTTGGGGGAACGGAAACCATTAGAATTATTGATAGAAATACCTATTTTGTACGAGGAAAACTGATATTGCCAATAATGCGATCGATGATGTTTAGATGTATATTAAACTTTCCATATATTTAGAAAGTTTATTCAAAGAGTGGTAGCAAGTGACAAATTATTTATTTATTTATTTATTTCCAAACTTACATTACAACTAACATTACAGGTCTCGTCCCAATTATTATCATTATACCATCACTCCAGGTTAAGGGCAGAAAGCAACTGAGAAATAATTTGGTATATATGTATATATCTTCTCTTTTTCTCACCATACTGCTGTAAGAAATACCTTAAAAATCAGTTTATTTTTAGATATTTTACTTCGCCAATGTGTTCATTTGACAACAGATACCAGAAGTTTCATACAAATATCATAAATGCAGTTATGCCCAATACAATAGGGTTCCACCCAGACTTGAAAGATTGTTTTTAGGTACAGTGTGATAGATAATCAAACAAAAAGCAAAATTCCGAGATGCGTAATCCTTGTTTAATTAAGACTCTTTTGTTGAGACAATTGATGAAATTAGTCGAGAAACACGACTCGACAACAACTAACTCGGTTTATTGGAAACTTCAGCGGCAATTAGCTTCGAGTCTGTTCGGCAAAGTTTACGGTGTACTGACGATGGACAGCGGTAAATAACTATATTTGACAGATTTATATACATAGTCCAGTAACCTCTTCCGTGAAACACGTCTGAGGATATTTACAAAATCCTTCGCCAAAAATCGCAACTCCTGTTTTGCAATCTACTGTTTTGGTAAAAGACACCCAAGTATTCAAGGTCACCAATCCTCGAGATTCTAGATTCTTCCACCAATTCTCAAGAATCTAGAGTTTAGATCAAGGATGGTGACAAAGCAAATCTTCTTTCCTATGGAACATGAATTTATGCGTCAAAATGGGCTTCAAAGACCACTTACCTTGAATATATTATAGTAGAGGAACATCATGATGATGCAAGGGATGTAGAAAGAGCCGAGGGAAGAGTAGATGACGTAGTCGGTGCTGTTGAAGAGGCACTGGTCGGGGCTTCTGTCTGGCGTGTTGTTGAGCCCCAGAACTACAGGAGACCCGATTGCCCCAGACACCAGCCAGGCCACGGCGATCATCAGCCAGACCCGCGCGTTGCTCTTGTGTTTCGCGTACTTGATTGGCTGAGTGACTGCTATGTATCTGTCGAGGAAAAGTAATAGCCTTTATGTTAAAGTGGGCAGTTGAAGTCGAGAATGTGATATTGTTGGGTATTTTTTTCCACTCTTCTACTTTTTCAACGCTGCTCACGGATCTCCTTTCATTGCGATATGGTTTCAGGCCTTAGTTTACCACCAGCTTTAAAAGGGTCGTAGTCTAGCCAAGGTAATATAATGTACTTTATTACTCTAAGGTGTGCAGCTATATGTCTTTCCTTCACCGTTACAGCGTGTGATTAAAATTTAAATTCATAAAATGAACGGTACTTTGTTAAGTGAGAAGGTCCTGTTAGGATTTCTACTCGGACCAGAATAGGGGGGCGGAATTTTAATCCACTACGCTATCATTGCTTCATGGTTTATAATAGAAATTATGACCTTTTTCCAGTTTTATATACATATACATGTTACTAGAGCGACAACATAAGTACTTGGATACGTTCACGAAAGATAATAATGGTGACAATTTTATCGGAAGCCTATTCTCTGTAATGGACGATTAAGGGTAGTAATCGTCCATTTCGGGAAGGCTTACGAAGAGCGCTTAGGGGAGGATTAATGGCTTAGTAATAATTGAAAAATTGCATGTTGTGATCATAGAACTTATTAGAATAACGTTGTTTGAAAATCGGTGTTTGTTTCCCATGTGACATTTGTAAACAGCCACTGATAGAAACGCACGGTAGAAAGGTAAATAACAACATTATGCGTTATAGTTCACCTTTATATTGTAACTAGCTTTTGCCTGCGGCTTTATTTCCTGAGATTAGCGCGTTCAGACAATCAAACATACTCTTCAGCTTTATATATTAGTACAGAATACAGATATAGATACATATTAAAACTAATGGTTAATATCATGTGTTTGTCAATGGAAATTAGTAGCGACATTTAAAAAATCTATAAAAACAGGTAAACCGATGAAATGATGGTTTAAAAATATTTAAAATGTAGTAAAGATTGAAAGAAATAATGCATCTTTCACGGGTTTCGAGCTACAAAATTTCAATAACGAAAAAAACAAAAGCAAAATTAAAAATACAATTAAGAGTGTAATAAAGGAAGAAAAGAAGGAGGATATAGACCAGAGTGGAGTGCGCTCCAGGCCTCTCGCAGTCGAGGGAGGGTCCCGTGCCCTGTAGAGTAATAATTCATTTTTAAGCCTCGGCACAAAGACAGTAGATGCGACAATAAATGGGATTTATGAATGCCTCTCCATAGGACACCCGTCATTAATTTATCGACAAAGGAAACCACCCTTAGGTTCTCCATTTTATATAGGGACTTGCCATAAATAGGGTATAAGGGCTCGTGCACATAACACCGATTCGCTTTTTTCGTTGTCTATGAAATTGGAGGTTAATTTGAATATTTTCTATTTAGAATTTTGTTTTAATTTTTACTGTAACCCGAAGTGTAATCTAATTTTCGCTAATTGGATCAACAAAAGAACGAACCAGTTTTTCTTTTGACATGATAGTTTTAGGCTTTATTTGTTAATATATTTAAATACTATATTAAGGATTATACTTCAATATGTAAAATTATGAAGGTTTAACTATTCATGAGTGAAACAAAATCAGTTTGTTTTTCTATTTAGAACGAATAATTGTAATCTTAACTACAATAGTAACCATTCATATTGTTAACCGACGGAGTGAATGATGAACGATGAATGGTTTTTAAATTGACTGAATGAAATGTGCTGAGAGGCTGTTCGTTCTATTTCTGGCGAAGGGATTAAGGGGTTTAATGAGCCGCGCCGGTTCGCGCCGGATCCACAATTACACTGAATATCAATACCTATGCCTTTCGATAGTAATGATATTCTATGATATCAATACCAATGTATAAAAACATTGATGTTAATACATTAGTATTTTTTGAAATTGAATAGTTCGTTTATAATATATCAAGTTTGTTGTAGAAATATCTGGTAATGTTTAGAATTTGCAATTTTTGTTCAATTTTAATATTTTTTATTCACTATTTGTATGTTTACATAATACATGTGTATTCTCGAAAATACTATTATAGTTAATAAAGTAAATTAGTAAAACGTAAATGAATAAATAAAACAAAATAAATATACATAAGTTTTTTGATGCTTTTCAAACTTAATGGTTCCGGGAAATCAAATGGTGATCAGTCAACTTTATTTCTCTTCAAGGAATGTAACTACATTCTATTTATATACCGGTATATTACTTGTATTATAAACTTTTTATGATCAACTAATATCAGGTTGTCTCTTGGTATCAAATTGCAGATAGTTTTGAGCATCAGTGTTTACACGATATTAGGGTCGCCATTATAATCCATGTTTTGCTAATATGGCGCATCAGTGCAAGCAACGGGCAAGCAACAGATGCGTCATGATGACGATTATTTGTTTATTTACTGTATTTTTAGTAACTATTTAGCTTGTTTCATGGTTTTAATCGCCTGCTTCGCCCAGTCGTTTGACTCATTTAGAGAGCTACTTTATTACCGTGAACATTTAACCACACGCATAAATACCACATTCATTGTTCATATTTCTAACTCTAAAACTAACCTATTTTCACACAAAGATTCAATCATTTCTTTCCTTGCCTGAACTCGGGAATAAAATATTTCTATGCGTTTTGTATTTACATCGCAAAGAGTCCTGGCAATCGGACTTGCATATCATCAGTTTCAGTAACCTTAGCGATAATAAATCAGCCATCGCTTCTATGAGCTTATATCTAGAAAATAGCTGAACCGGTATGTGTGCAGCGCACCTTTTTTCACTTGACTGGATTCTTTGTTGAGATTCATAATAGATAACCCAACTATCCCTGGACCGAGTGAAAGAATGTGTCGTTGAGTTACGATTTACAATGTATTATGAAGTATTGGAAAGTAATTGTAAATTGTATTGTAGTTATTACAACGGAGAAACAATGTAGTAAGCCCTAGTGACAGCGTGGTGGCTTCAAGGTAACTGACACTCTTGGGGTCTGGGTTCAAATCTTGACTGTGAATTTTCAAAGTGAGTTTTGTTTATGAAAATTACATCGCTTGCTAAAACTGTGTGTGTTCGAGACGTTTTTCAGTTGTGGACTAATAAAGGGGTTAAAAAAGAAGCAAATAAAATAATAAAACTCTAGGTAGCATATTTCTACTTGTATTATAACGGGAAATATTTATTTTATGAAGTAGTTAGCATACACGTTCTTAAAAATAGTTCTTGCTATTCATCATAGATGGCGTTACTAGAGGCACGAATGAAGCGATGTAAATTTAAATAGATTTAGATTTCGATTAAAACAATAAATATTTTTAAAATAGACGTGCTTGTAACTGTAAAACTAAGTCTTTTAATTTTCCAATTCATCTTTTGTACTCTAATTCCAATTTTTCATTTCATTCCCGGGACAATATAATCCTATTTTAATCTGAATTCTAAAGCCTAAGCCGATTCAAGTTATTGCATTGAGCCAAGTAACATTTATATGTTTCGCGATACTGCATTGGACTATTTATACCGTTCGTAGTTTCAACTGTTCAAATTCAAAATAATATCAACAGCGCGTAGCAAATTCGGCTAAATAGATTTAGCTGAAAATTGGCTTGAATTTCCAATAGCAGTCCGGCGAGAAAGCCATTTCTCGCTATTCCTCACATCTTAAAGTATTAGTCAAGCGATTTGTGTGAGTCATGCTATCCATACATATTATGTGTATATGTGGTTATATATACATATTTAAATATATCTTTATATATAACTCAGACGGCGTGCCGATCCCGCGGCACTTGATGTACAATTTTACGTTTATATTGTCATTTTAGTTTTAAATTCTATTTTTTATTTCCCTTTTTAGTTTTTCATTCATCAAGTCTACGCTAATTTATCACTTTCACCCAAGGACGGCTCGAAGACAATGTAACCTCTAGTTTCTAGGTAACCTAATGGCATTTTCTGTCAACTTTAGTTGGGTAATTAATGGCTGTGGCCAGTGTGGAATTAATAAAGGCATATATAATATAACACAATGTATGTTATACTTGGCAGCGTGGTGGGCTATGGCCTGAATACTCTCACTAGTAGAGGAGACTCGGTTCAGCAGCGGACCAATAAAAGGAAGAAAAAAACTATGCATATATTCATAAATATAAATTGAGGTCCGTTTTACTGTGTATGTGTAGGTATGGTAATATTACCTGTCGACGGATATAGCGACCAGGTTAAATATGCTGGAAGTGGAGCACGTGACGTCCATCGCGATGTAACAGTCGCACACCACAGCTGGAAGCCCCCACACACCGTTCACCTGGAAACATTTCATAAATCAATTATTGCTCTCCAACCTGCCCGAAATCTGGTAACATTGGAGTGGCTTCTACATGATATGTACTACAAATTCGTTAAATCGTATTAAAATTGAATATATTTTG
>DWQT01001637.1:0-16160 GCA_018244895.1 Myscelus amystis hages
ATAAGGTACATACATACACTTAATGAAAGTCATGTTTCAGTTATCATACTTCGGCTTTGTGCGCCCTTCAGGCTATAATAGTAGACCGAGAGAAAATAGCCGGCGAAAAAAAACTCCCAGCAGTCTTTTAAATAACAAAATGTGCCATGTTGCAGTGGCTTTAGTCCAATAACAATGTTTATCCTCAAAGTTTTCCATAAAGGGAATTTTGAAACGACGAGTTTGTTAGGAGCCGAAATGAATGAACCCGTTTCGTACATTCAGTGATTAATGATAAGAAGATTATTTTTAAATTCATCTCGTAACGAACGACGAACAGCTCGCCGCCGTCACAAACGAGGTCTGATCTTAATTGAGATGTCAGTGACACTTCACAGATACTTCATATCTTGGTAAACATCGAACTACTGGGTGAAAAAATCTATGTCGCTGACGATAGCGGGTTAACAAATATGATATAAGATAAAGTTTTCTAGATATAATGTCAACTGAACATCTAGGCCGGGGTGGTTTGTGTTTTTTATTTGTAAATAGATGCTACATAAAATAAACAGTGAAAAATAAAAGATAATTCCCCGTAAACAAATGGAAATAAGATTTTGATAATCCGACCACTAATGACGTAAGCTATATTGAAATAAATAATTGAAGCCGATTGACATATACCTGGTTAACTTTCTAACACTGTGCCAAGTAGTTGTGAAATTATTAAAGGCATGGCCGCACAAATAAAACAAACAATGAAACAATTATAACATAAATTATTATAAGAACAACAATTGGAGTAACCCTGAAAGCAACCTCTGGTACGAACGTTTAGAGTGAGACCTGCAGTGCCAGGTCAAGGAGGTCGAGTGTCATGGTGCCTGCCGCATTTACACATTTCCATTCTAATCCCATACATATAGCTCTAGTACCATTAAGACATTGCCGTGACTAAAAGAACTCAGCAGCGCGACTAATTCATAATTCATGAGACAGTGTAAGTTTTGCCCGAGAACTTCTGGAGTAGTTACGGAGTCTTGCAAATGAGTAAGTAACGTTTGAAGCGAATTATTAACAACAACTTAGTAATGCACACAGGAACATCGCAATGAACACACACACAATACCTGTGTTTCAGCATGTTATCCGGAACGAACACGTTCCACCAAGAAGGTCGCTTCTGGCGGACGTAGGCGGGCGCGTCGCCTTCTTCGTCGGTGTCGTTGCCGCCGGACTTCCGCCGCTTCTTACGCTCGAGCTGCAGCCGCGCCGCCCACGAGCGCCTGCGACCTTTGTCACTGTGCCCGAACCCGTCCGGCACGACGGGCACGGCCAGGGAGGCTCGGCGCGGCGCCTCCGGCGGCGGACCGTCGAATTCGGTCAGCTTTCTATATCTCTCGGCGAACGTGGCATCCGAGGCCCTGCGCCCGTTGGAGGCGGACGGCGAGGCTCGCGGTGCGAAAACCGGATCCGTGAATGCCTCGTCGTCGTCGGTGTCGGGTGCATAGTTCTCTTCGCTGTAGCGTCGGGGTGTCTCGTCGACCGCCTCCTCCAGACTGGCGAGCTGCAGGCTGGGGCGGTGGGCGCGCATGCCCCGCGGCAGCCGCCCGGGCCGGCCCTGCAGGCGAGCCAGCGCCAGCGGCACCGGCGACTCGGTCAGCGTCGGTTCGCTGCCACTCATCGTGACTCCGGCGCGTCACCCAGTCACTAACACTTCACTTGCGAAGAGCGGGCGCTACGGCCTCCATGTTTTGTTCGTTGCTCTCGCGTGATAAGTATCTGCCACTATAATATATTTTGTTTTCGATCGATTCCAATCGTTCATGTGGTCTAAGCCCAAACTATAACTTAACAAAAATTGCATTTTTGGGAAACAGTCTTTACTTTCATATTGCACGCTGATCAAAACAGAACGCTTTTTGTGTGATAGTATTCCGGGCCAATGTAATTATTATACGAAATATCTATAATACGAGTAAAATATAAGGTACACGAAAAAGCTTGATTTGAACATTTCACTTAGGTTCCACGCTAACCGGGATTAATATTTTGGTCGACAATAAAACACCGTTTCAGAGACAAATGTCAAGGGATTCATACATATCATAATGTTTGATATACTCCTCGGGTCATTATTGTTAATGAGTGACAAAGTAAGTATACAGCAACAGTTTGTTCTAAACTTGGATTAAAAGCCTTGAGAATAACATATCCGCTTCCAATTTTGAGTTTTATATATCTCTATATTTCTACATTAAAGTCCTGGCTATAAATTTTAAGAGGCCTTGGCATTAACCTTCCATGCGGCCGGTATTTACCTAATAGTCATATATAATCTAATTCATTGCCACTAATGACACATTTGGTTTTCCAACGTAAGGCCGTAATTATACCTATGCTCCGACACTAGATCCGCAATTAAAAATGAATAATGATTAACCAATAATAAAGAAAACCCAAAACATTAACGGTTAGAGGTAGGCAGAAAGCACCGAGCGTCAAATGTTTCTGTTCTTACAATCGTAATGTGCTTCTTCTACATTCTATGCATACATACGAGCCGGTTTCGTAGCATCTATGCTTATATTTCTATAAATATAATGGAAAATCTATAAATAGCAAGTAAACGCCATTTGTGGCTGTAACGAGAATAGAAAATTGTAGATAGCAGCTTTCCTGTCATTAAAGCGGGATGACTAGATATATTAACTCGTCGCTGAGTCTCGGCAACAAGTGTCAGCGCTATGCCTTATAGGCCGGCGGGTGCAGCTTTCGTAACTGCATAGTCGTCATCGGCTGACGCGAGGGGAAAGTTACGAGTGCCACCGTCCACGTAAATAGCTGAGAGCTCGAGTTACCGCAGTCGATTTCATTATTAACCGATGATATTATCTACTGCCGCGGTGCGTACCGCGAGAATGGAGACAATATTTAGTGTGTCCATTTAGGAGGACGATGTTATATTCAGAGGAATTCTTAAAATTTCCTTCGTCACATATTGTATATTTGATAAACACTGACTGAGGTCTAAACGTGTATGAATTGATGATATGAATGGCAATATTCTAGAGAATTTATCTATATTCGCTACTATGGCGTATTGGTAAAAAAAACCTCGTAATTCGCAACGTCCGAGCTGGAGCCAGTTGGCCGCCGGACAGACGCTTGTTGTGAATAAAATTACTTGCAGAAACTAGTTTATTTACATCGCGCGCGACCAGACTGCCGCTCGGTGACGCGCCGGCGCGACGTCTTCGTTCATGTGACATGTGCTCGCTTAAAATAACTAGAAAAACAATCAGTGAGGCGTCCGCGATACTCCATCAAGGTCGCGCCTCAATTGGGTTTATTAATTGACACTCATTCAGAGCAACGACGCACTATTGTAAATATCAACAAACTGCTAATTTTAGAGCCAACGAACCGAGCATCCTAATTAAAAGCGCGCACCGTGCAGCCGCGTAGGTATGTCATATAGTGGCGCGACCTCTGTGTGAACTTGAAAGTTCACTACGAACGGATATCGTATGCGATACCGATAATTAGAAAGTCGATAACGTATCTTTAGCCTCCGTGAATCTAAGCCAAGGATAGCGATTCGTGCATTCGATACGCAATGGACGTTAAAAAGGTTTCTTCTCGCGGTACGTCTAAGGCAAACCGCATTGTTTCGTCAGGCACACATCCTGCCTCCAACGCTGACACGATATACTATATAACAGTAAACTAATAAAAAATAAATCAAATGGGATTGGACGCCGTCACGTGAGCTAGTTTTTGTTGATGATAAAGTACATCGGTCTACTTAAAGACAAATACACTATTTGACGAAATAAGACCACTACTAACATTTATTAAATATACATGGGCCGTACCTACTGGAATAAAAATTATAAATTCCTCTTATCAGTGGAGTTCAGCAAATAAAATATGATTCACTGTTTTGATAAGTACAAGCCAACACAAATTGTATTAAAGAAATTGCGGGTATTTTCTAAAAATAACTTTATTATTGATAAATGAAATGAGCGTTTAGTTATTTTTCGTGATCGTTTCTGCTTACAAGTGAATTTATAAAGAAAATTACAAATGGAATGTACGACTCGTGTCAAATCTTCAATTCTCAGTTGTCGAGACGAATGTAATTCGACATCAACTGACGTAATTCGACGAGAGCTTTTGATCTCGAGCAATGTTTGCGCTCTGTTTGATCAATAAACCGAGAAAAGCTTTTTTTTTATTTCGGGTTTGCGTTAAAATAAACAAACCCAACACCAGATCGGTCAGTTGTAATGTCACGACACAATGTAAAACATTTATCTATAGAACTGTATCAAATACGTACAACATTGTATATTACATATTTTCTTTCACCGAACGGTTTTACGAAAAATCATGAAGGTACTGGAAGGTTCTTCAAAAAAAGACTTTATTTAGAAACTTGAACAAGGCCGTCCGTTTGCGCGTGCATGGAATCGAGAGAAACAATGAAGCTATTGTCTACAAAGATAGGGTTGTAGTAATAAAACCGGCCGACAACACGGTAATAGGAATATTCTAATGGAAAAACTTGTTGGTACTGAAACATTGTGGGCACGGTTTCGTTTGGTTTAGAGTTTGCGCCGATAGAGCACGCACAATCGCCCGTGAATGTGTTGCGGCGCGAACGGCGGCCGTTTCATGGCTGTCGTGTGTTACTCCACTGAGTCTATTTACTTACATAGTAACATAAAATACATTTGCGGCATAAAATGTTCATCCTCTGTCAACCTTGTAATTTACGACGTGCACATCATATAATAATATAATATAAGACGAATAGAACTACGGCCATTGATCAATAAACGGTTGCGCAAGCGCAGAGAGAAGTGGACATTCAAACTTAAAACAATCCGGAACAATGATGAGACACGCAATTGTCATTGAAAAAAAAAAATTATAACAATAACTGGGCTGATTCCACGCGCGGCTAACTTATTCCAAATTAAGCAACTAAATGCCTGCGCTACTGTAACCGGTCAGCTGATAAACGTGTAATACTTATATAGATGTTTTTACTACGCAGAACCAACAAATGTGCAGAATTAATTGAATCCACGATCATCGCTAAGCAGGGCTAGGAACCAATGGGTATACTATAATAGTTATTACCTTATAAAAGAATTAATTCTAGACGATGCTTATGTTTATAGAACGTAACAACATTTTGCTATTGTTGCATTAGTGCATTTGACTAGACTGCAGTGTATTTACTCCTGCTGTATGTACGGCATTATTTATGCTCATAGCAAAGTCACAATCACGACCTGTACTCTTGCACTCGCTCGTATTACGGTAATTTAAAGGTTAATAATTATGTCATTAAGTGGATATTTATGACAATTGCATGTAAACCTTCTTATATTATAAACATAACGTTTGAATATTTTCCTTCAACAGAAGCAAAGGCAATAATGTTTAAGTGAAAAAAGAAAAAGGTAAAATAAATCGCTTTCATTGCTAGAGCGTATGTTAATACATCAGAAAAAATCCATACATACAGTAGGTATATAACGAAGAAGAAATACCTTTTGATAAAAAGGTAAGGCTTTTTATTAGATAATGAAAAGAAAGTCTACATCATAAAAAAGGAACAAAGACGATATGTAGGCTGTTAAAGAATCCTTATTAATGGAAGCGAAAACGGTGTTTGTTTGATGGCACTTTTTCGTGAAGGCTTTTCGTTGTAAATAATCCTTGTTGACTTTGTAACATCAAAGTTTATATATTTCTATAGGATACTTACAAAATAGAAAAAAAAATACTTTTTTTATTTTTCTATACAGAAAGCGCTATCTCGATTTCACTTTTTAAATTTCGAATAGTTTAACCCAATCTCACGTAAAGTCGTGACCTACGATATAGCATAATGATTTAGTAGATTTTGTGGACACCTATTCACTCTTCGTTGATGCTGATGACGGTGATAATGTTGACGACGTTGATGATGGTGGTGGTGGTGACGTTGAAGACGATGATGATGCTGGTGATGATGAAGATGATAACGATTATAATGGCGATGATTATGACGGTCGTGCTGGTGACGATGTTACTAGCGTTGATGTGTAGGGTCGCAATGGTAAACTAAAGGTCTACGTTCCAATACTAGGGACGGATCTATAACGCAATCTGAGAACAAACGCTCGCATTACGAGGTGATTTGGTTCCGATAGGTACAAGTAGATGTGGAATACATTCGTGATCTGAAGAAATACCTATGTACAAGAATAATATGAATACCATAGTGTAAACAAGCAGTGAACACAAACGAGCAGCGGTGCTAGTGTAATGTCGGCATGTTGAACTGTGCTGTATATATTATTGGGGGCACAGCGAGATACAATAACGTGTCCGCACACAATGATGGTTGGCCGGCGAACGCAAACAACGCATGTTTAATGAGTTGCCGCGGCACGTCTCCGAGAACGGAATACAGATCAATTGTTTACGACAATAGACCCGCGCTGGACAAAGAAAATATCGAGCTCATTAATATAATTACGTCGAGTGAGGAAATCGCTCTCCGTCGTGCATACGTTCATTGTGCCTTCTGTGATAGCGTAGGCACAAGAATAGGAAGCGCGCGGGACGTCGAAAGGACCTATGTCAAGTACGTGTCAAACAATCAAAAGGTTAATGACCGAAAATAATTTCTAAGACAGGTGTACATAGCTTACGTGTAGAACTTATTGTATAATAAAAAAATTAAAGAGTGTGTTAATTTTTTTTCTACAGCTAAATATGTATAAGGCAGCACAGAATTTGTCAGTGTCAGTTTGTCCTAAAAACAATATTTTATCGGAGACCTTAGCGCCACGGTGAAAGTTCAGGTACATAAACGGCATAACACCTCAAGGACAAGGCAGCGAATTCTAAATCGAGCGAAGTATGACAAATGTACATAACGTTTACTCATGACGTATACGAACTAACTGTAATGACACAGGGGGAACAACGGAACCACCAAGTCACCGCGCGGCACGGTCGAGAACGCGGCGACCGTTACAAAAAACACTCGGCCGAATTAGAATACAGCAAGTGAATCAGCACGAACAATACTCAAACGCAGGGAATCTGAGTCGGTTTTATAAAAACAATCAAGGAAATGCAAATTGAACGCAAAAATAAAAATGTCTTATAAATTTCAAGACCGAGATGGAAATCTGTGTACAACAAAGGATACTACATTTGTTGGGAAATTAATACCTTTAACCACAGGTTTTCTTTACTCAACTTGCAAAGGAATGTACACCTACCTATATGTACTTATACAGAAAAATGCTGATTTGTAAAAGAAACCAAGAAACATTTGTCTCTGAATTATGAATACAACAACCTGAGAAAATTCGCTAAACCTGCCTGTACCTAGGCGACAGCTGACGTGTGCCTTCAAATTCTGAAGCAAAAGATGTTTCCGATAATTACCCGTAACTAGATCTTCGAGTTGGAAGAGCATTAAATATGAAAAGTATTTGATGAAAACCCTAGGGTTATCCCAAAACCACAAATCCGCGCGATAAAACAATAATATCATGTTCCGCTCGAGCGTCGGGTAACGAGACACGTGCGCTGCGCCCGCTAATTGACGGCCGTGGTCATTCATTTTTGTTTTAATCAACTCAAATTGGCCCGCGTTGATGTAGCTCATTACCAGATTCGGCTCCATCCACTGTGTCAGTATTTCATTACTCTCGCTTATTAATAGATAAATGTAAGATTTTTACACGTTTCAATGTAGCCTACAAATGCCTAAGGGAGTACCTGGAATTTACTGTACCAATCAATATGCGAGTGTCGATTTTAAACATCAGAGAGCCGATTAAGAAGAAAATCATAAACATTTTATTTTACCGCACTTTGGTGTTACGTCTAACAAACTAACAAAGAGTGCGTAGGTAGGAGAAACCAAGAATAAACAGAAATTACTTGTTTGTTGGCAAAAAAGTTTTAAGCTTATTATGCTGGTCGGGTCCCAATTTTCTTTTTTCTATTCATTCTGGAAACCCTGAGTGTTAATAGCCATACCAAAATGTAAATAATAAGGTATGAACCTTAGGCAAAATATAATATTAGGTACCTTCTACGAAAATAATATTATTGGCAAGTGATCTATGGAGGAAAAAGTATGAAAAGCGTTAAAATAACCTTGTTTACCTATTTCTACTTCTTTCTTAATCCTAAGATGGTATTACTCGCCTCATTTAAACATAACAAATGTTGCCGTGTAAATGATACCTACAAAGTAGTAGTTTATGCATCCACGTCGCATATCTTTTAGGTACGTATGTATGTAAGTGATTTTTACTCATTGCAGTTATATGCTACATTAAAATTTTCAAAAATAACATTAATATCCGTATTTAAAAAAACATGAAAATTAATTAATTCCTTAACGAAAATTATCCCCAAATGTTGTTATAATCCTTTTATGCATCACCTACATTCCAGCTAAATGCGCATGTCCTAAACACGGAATCATCTCAGGGCTGTTGTCGTCGTTGTCATAAAGCGATTTAATTATAAATGTGAAGCGGGAGACGGCGGGACAATCTTTGGGAATATTCCCAAAATTGCAACCGGCACCGATAAATCTCGAATGCGAGCTTTCTACGGTCGCGATGACCCCATTCCGCTACTCGAAAGAAACAATAAATTTATTAAAATCTCGAAACACGCAATAATCAGCGCAGTCTGTTCACGTATTGCTATTCAGCATATGTCAAGCGAAGTGTTTGTCGAAGTAACGTTGGCTAAAAGCGTAACATTTATATTATTCAGATATATAACACTGAGTGAATTCCATTATCACTACTTTGTTATCATATCCATAGGTCTTATGTAGATTCGAGCAAATTTCATCGATCTTGCTTGTGCGTTAAGCTTATTAATTTAATCACAGCATTACACAAAAGGAACTACCAAGCGAATGTATAATAAAACATTAGAATGTTAGGGGATAGAATATTTACATGTTCTCAATAGTTTGCGTGTTACTTAAATAACTCTTAAAACAAATAGATTAAACATGAAATGTATTATTAAAAGTTTAAACTTTAACGTTTGCTTTAATTTGACGATTAATACAATAAAATAAGAACTGAAAATGGACAACCGTAAATTTATTCCTGTAATATTACCACTTAGCTCCCTAGCATTCAATACGAGTGTCAATCAGCGAGCAAGAGGAGGCGAATCAATTCCTCCCGATCGCTTAGATGGGCGACGGGAAATAGACGTTCACACGAAGTGGAGCGTAGCGCCGCGCATCCCCTCGGATATTAAAACTCCGTCGTGTCGAAATAATATCTGTTAAACGTTACAGCGACGGCAAATAATAGCCGTATTGGATTCTAGTATTCCTCTGTTTCGGGAGCGAAATGAAATAAATATCTCGTGAACGAATCTTCAAGTTACTTCGAATGGAGACGCAATTAAGAACGGATACATTTACATGTTCTAACACAGAACAAAAAACGACTCGTGTCAAAAATAATACTAATACACTGCTTTAAATGTTATAAAATGAGGACAAACCTTGTCCATAAGTACAGATTACATGAAGACTGGTCGCGGGAGGTACCGTGTGATATAATGACGATGGCCTTTCGGGCCACTTTTTGTTAGCATTAACATTGTGCGCTCGGACTTCTCTAACCAGATTGCCTTATATGACATAGAAGGCTGTAATTAATTTAATGATAACATTTTAAACGACCAGTTTTATCATCGGAGCAAAACGCTAAGCGCACACGTTAGCACATAAATTGAATAGAAAACACCGAGCACAGAGACGTAAATGCAATTTATCTGCGCGAACATAAAAAGCCTACGTAGATTGTTATCGTCATAAATTTCATAACCGGCACAGCACAATGAGCGTTACCCACATGCACACAACATATGTAGATATACTATACATATATTACGTGCGGCTAACTCTGCAATATAAACGGAAACATTACGTACCCTATATTTTTCATTAGCATCGCCGGTCAGCGAATGTGCGGTTATGTTGACACTTCTTTGTGCATGGTGCTACAAGTGCTCGAGTTACGTCTATCGCCGGAAAAATGTGGGTCGTGTCCGATTTCAAAGTGCAGCGGGACTTGCATAACACCACTCTCGCCCACCGGTCTACAATGTCACAGATTCGATACGACGGCGAAGTTCCCGCTGGCGAATGAATCGATCGCAACATTTTTATTTTATTATACGATTATATCGATAAGATAATAATAAACGTACAAGCGCGCTCTGATTGAATCACTCGACTGCTTTATCTCTCAATGCCTCCTCAAACATTGTGTACAAACGATAAGATTGTTATAAAATCGCGTAATCGATCAATACAAGTAACCGCGGTGCACTTTAAAAAAAATCATTTCGTATTGAAGTAATGAATATGTTACAACCTTGACAGGAAACACTGTATTACTATGAAATTGATCTCTTAAATGTTTTTGTTTTTTTAAACAAGAAGATGTTATGATACTGTTATCCAGAAGTAAATAATAAGTGAGACGCGTCAAGTCTACCAACACAAACCAGGCCGAAAAATTTAAATGAAATAGTATACAGCTACCATACGCCATTAGTAGGTGCGGCGATGATACTGTGACAAACGAATATTTTTTTGTGATATTTAATATTACAAATCCATATGACATACATATATTTATTTCGGTAGTTCCAATGCATATAAAGTAATGTCAAACTACAGCAGTTTCAACGTATTAAAAAAAACTGCGTAATAAATACAATACGTGGTTATTAAAAAAGAAATTTCGCGCTAGAATCAAGAATATGTTTTAAAATGTCATACGATGTTGCTTTTAAATATAACATACGCAAATGGTCTCAAAGCAGAGATGCATTAAGAACGACCTCCCACGACTTTTTTCTCAAATTAATTTCAACTGTTTTCCGCTTCCGCTGGCAGCCCTAGCAGTACTTTAGAATAAAAACAATACATGGTAAATTTGTATAACGTGTCTTATCACGTGCTCGTTTGTGGCTTTTGTTCACAAGCACATTTGTATATTCAGAGAAAGCATAAACACCTTTAAAAGTTATTTTTTAGAGAAAACATTTGAAGCTACATCATGTATACCACAAAAGCAATTAGCTTAATCACGAATGCTTTTGCTCGGTTTAAAAAACTTATCAGGTTATTGAGGGGCTAGGATTGGAATATATATTTCTATACCTATATAAATGAAATTGATGTGTGTTTGCAATTTCAAATGATATGCTTTGTGTCAAGTCCCTAGATTTTTTAAACATTAGTCTGCATATGTGTCGGCATTCCCACATACTCTTCAACACAGCTGAACTGATTTTAATGGAAAATTACTCTGGAAAATGGTGGCATGTATGTGACTATAGAAAGTATCTTTTGAATATACGTAATCATGGCAATACGTTTTATGTCTAAAAACTTATTAGAATAGTTTAGTACGCCGGTGAAACTGCGGACGTAACCAGTATTAGATATTTAAGTGAGAACAATTACTGGTTAATTATTTTAAGGAGAGTATCAGTAAAGCAATTCTGACTGAAATACATTTCAGAAACTTTTCTGATGATGATGTCAACACGTAATAAGTAAAGCGGAATAGTGAGCTCAACTTTTTGCAATGGAGCTCTTGGAACTACTAAAAGTTTTGAATAACTTCATGTTGCCGAGTAAGCGCTCCGTATCTACGAAATTCGTAGACGTTCGTAGCAACTTCGGCAGTGTTACATGATAATATTAAAGTCATACTGATAGGCTGCGGTTAACATAAAAATGTCAGATGGTACTATAAATGTTGTATGATGAAAGAAACGCAATATTTTAGCAACATTTGAAACTTGTCTAACATACAAAGTTGCAGTTTAAAGTTCGCCTCAAGGATGTCTAAGTTTAGATCGGCAGCAGATTGAACGACTAATGTATTCGAGAATTTGGGCAGTGTCACACAAACGTGGGAATCGATCGAAAACTCGGATAACACAAAACGCGGTGTTCTTACGGGCTGCGGCCGCGGCGCGACCTCCTTTCCCCGCTGCACTGGCGCAATGTACAAACAAAATAACTAGACGAAGATGCCGGTGCGCGAACGAAATCGTAGCGGAAACTGCGCTTGCGACTTTCACTGCGGCTGCGGTCCGCGTGCGCGTGGCCGGGGCGTGCGAGCTGCGCGCGGCTCTCAATGTTACTGACTGCTCAGTGGGCGACGGCTGCGGCCACCGGAGGGGCCGCCGGCCGCGCGGTGCCTCGTCGCTGTCAACTGATAACCGATCTGAAATCTACCCCGAGCGTTTGCCCGCCTCACGTATGAATGTGCTCATACCCGCCAAGCCTCGAAAACCTCAAAATATTAGTCATCGATCACACCGATATTTATATTAGTAGTTGGATCGTGGTCGCTCGTGGTGCTATTGTTGTGACAAGGCATTTGTTAACAGTTGTAAGTTTAAGAATCGATTTAAATTTCACATAAGATAATACAAACGCATTTGCCGACCATATTAAATCTTTGTATACTCGACACAAATAAAAAAACTAAGATATAAAAAAATAAAAAAATAAAAAAATGTACTAATGTTACATTTTGAATGAGAACATACGAAATGCTGTTGCTGTGCACAATTTATTCTAACCCAAATGCCTACCGTTCGGCATAGTGTGCTTATAAATTAAAGCTTGTTAAACCTTGATATGAACTATGTGGTTTTAATTGGAGCCGTACAAGTAGGACTGGCGAACCACCTACGTGCAAACGGTGGTTATTGTATTCAAATTTCACCTACGTCTATTTGCGGCATTGCGAAACAACAGTTGTTTAATGGTTAGTTCCTTTACACTCGAAACTACCAAAGAATATTAATTATTACCAAAGTGAGAACATTAGCTATTTAGTGTTGGTGACACAGTGTACACATTTATGTAACGCACTGTCGATTTTTGGTACTAAATATACACAACAAAAAGAGATACTAAAAGATAATTTATAAAAGGCACGTTTCACACTTTTATATATTTTTGTCTAAGATGAGTGAGGTCTGTTTGCTATCCCGCACGTGGCCATCTTGATAAACTATGGTCTGTTTATTTTAAAATAAAACAGGATGACGAAAATATACATAGTGAAAGGTGTAATTATGATGATGAGATATCTTACGTCCTTTACAAGCTTACATACATATAAAAACTTGTATCATGGTACGCAATGGTTACACCTATTAAGTTAACGCCTGATTTGAAGAGAGATTAAATCCATTAAGTATAATATCGTCAAGATGCTATAACACTACCTATTTATGGCCACGATCAATCTTGCGAAATTAAACTTGGTTATTGAGTATTTACAACTGTTCACGTGCTCATTACGAGTAAAAGTATACACAAAAACGAGTTACATAACTACGCTATAATCATTACTTATATGCCATTAAATAAATCGTCTAAAGGAATAATGTATAAAGCGGTCAAAAGAAAACATCGCCATTTTTAATTTCATCGTCGCTTAATGTAGTCGAAACAACGTTCCAAATTAAGATAATCATACGTTTTTAAGAATGCAGACATAAATATGTCTTTATTGGACTTTGATCTTGCAGACCGAGCACCACGATATACCACAGGCGAGTCATTTCAATCCACGACAGTTTTAATCTTACGGGATTTTTAATACAATCAATAAATTATATTACGTTCATTGATCGCGTACGCACGCCTCGCTTCGTCACACAAAAATCATTATACAAATTGGGAGCGGAATTCCATCTGGTTTAATGACACGTGGCCCCGTCAACACCTATGTATGAGCATCTGCCGAAGCGTACATTCGAAGCATTATTAACCGTCTCGTCCGCCGGTCCATTACCCAACGCGTGCCCTTTTCGCACGGTCGTGACATTTGTCGCCAGTTCGCCACACTGATGCAAGACCGCTTAATTTAAATGCACACATGTGCACCGAAGCTTAACAACGGCGGTGTTAAATCAAAACATACTGGACGCGTCACCGCGACCGGCGGCTGATCCCGCGAGAATACGAGAATAACAATCTAGATACGCGGTCGCGATTTATCAAATCGAGCTTCAGAAGATTTTTATTGAAACCGAACAATGTGCCAAAGTGTATGAATATTTTATGTTTCCTGTCGGCTAGTCGCTACATGTTACACATTAACATCTTTATATCCGTACCAAAGATGGTTGTGACAGATATTTATTTCATTATGACTATTATATTTCCACAGTAAACCTGAATGTTACAGATAAAAGGGGTTGAAGTTTGAGGTGCCTGCCCTCTAAATCCGCAATCAAAGCTTCAAATCTTCCATTACTTAGTTATTATTTCCAAATTCGTTGTTTTGTTGGAACAGGCTTAAGATTATAGGGAATGTAATGTTGTTTTCAAATATAACTATTCTATTTTTCATTATTCTATCAAAAGGATGTCCTTAAGTGGTAAAGGGGTGAAACTATGAAATTTGTGAATCTGTATTTGGCCCGCTGTATTCAAAAAGCATTATATTTGACATCGACAAATTTATCCCTAGCTAGTTAGGTCATGTCACTCAATGCAACATGTTATTACACTTTTATCCCCAGAGAGCATGCAGCTTAACACGAAGAGAATACGTAATGTTGACCGACAAAGGCATGTATCTACAGCGCATGTACTTTGTACATCCATGCATGTATCTATAGCGCAGCCTACTGTCGCTTGAACAGGGTGTGCGGTTTCGGTGGTATTCTAACGTTATATCATACCTACATCATACCTACTACTGTAGCCTTCAGATGGGAATCAATGAAAATCTTATTTGACCGAGCAAGTAAATGGTGATGAGAAGTCGGTGTTCGGTTGCTGCGTGAAACAAGAAAAAATCAATCAACATAAAACACAACAATATATAAACGTTGGCTATCATCATATTCGCATTCGGAGCCAGAACGCAGTGATGACTATTACCCGCTTTAAATAAACTACAGCGATTTATCCTAACTATTAAACTTCTAAGTAAACAATTTTTACCGCTAAAAAGGAATATTGACATTTCTTGATCTGGTTAGAAAAATTTGATAGATCGTAAAATAATATTTGACGGCGTAACTGCGAGTAGCATCACATATTATAGATCTGATGCACATGTTCATTGACTTGCCGTGGCGACATCTGGTGGCGTACGTGCGCGATCGCTACATCCTCAAAGACGATCGTAAAGCGAGTGATGCTACAAGAAACGATCAGCGCTTGTAAACAATAACAAGAGAAATCTCCATTCATCATAAACACAACATGGAATCATTAGATGATATTTATATAAATCACTCCGACAAACGGGCGATCGGATAGAGTAAACAAACTGAGCATAGCTGCGCAGATTCCGCGTGTCAGTTGCAACGAAACATAATCGCATGTTGATCGATACACTCGAAATACGTAGCCGGCTAATACGAAATGGAAATATGTTGCACGTATCAGCAAAAATCATCGATGACATCATTTGTCGCCACCATTCTGAAAATACATGCACATACAATAACACGGTGAAATATTCCGGGCATCAATCTCGTGACGCGCTGCGACAAGTCTCATTCAAACGAATCACCGCATTGACAGCGTCCATCTTCCGCACAATGTTGAATATAGATCATAATTTTGTACGCCTAAATAGCACCGTGTACATTTTAGTACGTATTCTCTTTGAGTAATGACGCCAGCGGCGCGGGGTCATCTATCATATTATTATTACTTAGAAAGAACGAAAGAGCAACATTTATACGCGATGATTATGCACAAAAATTACACAATGTAAAATAATAAATAATGATGTCACCCTGGCTGTTGGAATATAAAAACCAATATCGTAACATGTGTAAACTAATTATGTATATGTAAGTATTAAAATAAAAGAATTTCAGATAAAATAAAGCCTAAATCATGATAGTACAGACTTCTTTGTTAGATAGCTTCGTAGACAGAGCATTAAGTTTAACGTAGGAACAATTGCTTATAAAATATACATATTGTAATACCATAATTACCATATTATATAATACCATAATTGACTGGCCTCGTGGTCGAGCGGTTAGAGACCCTGACTGTGAAACCGGAGGTCGTGGGTTCGATTCCCACC
>DWQT01001638.1:0-16160 GCA_018244895.1 Myscelus amystis hages
GGAATGCCTCGAAAAAGTATGTCTCCCTTACCACACCCTTCAAACCAGAACACAGCAGCGCTTAACACTGCTGTTATTAGGCAGAAATAGGAATTTTCCCGCAGTTAGTAATAACTGAAATTAACATTAAAGTCTGCCAAAATTTTCTATGTAAGGCTGGTTATAGAAGTACATGGTTGCCGATGGCAAACTTGGCAAAAAAAAAAAGTGATTTAAAATACATGTATGCTCATAGTGGTGGGAAGGAAAATAATTTAAAACTGTCAAATGCATATTCAATAACATTGAGTTTAATTATTATCAATACAATTGTCTGTGGTTCAAAAAGGTCAACAGGTGAAATATTTATGTTTTACAATCTAATAACAACCATGGCAATGCATCGAGGCCTTGCATTCCCCAACCTCAACCTTTGCACCTCTCAAATTGCCTCGTGAATGACATCATGCACACAGCCAACTGCATTCAGTCCAATATCGTGACACTCACAATACTAGGTCTAATGACATCACCGTTCAAGGCCTAGTGTGATTTCATTCCAGTGTTTTTAATTGCTACTTTAAATTGTGTTGTTCAATTAATTAATTGTTAATCACCACCAGTTTCTATGTGATAAATATACAACTATTTAATTATTGTATCTATACTTCTATACTTCTATACTAATAATATAAAGCTGAAGAGTTTGTTTGATTGTTTGAACACGCTAATCTCAAGAAATATTGGTCCGATTTCAAAAATTCTTTCAGTGTTAAATAGCTCATTTTTCGAGGAATGCTATAGGCTATATAACGCCACGCTAAGATGAATAGGAGAGGAGCAGCAATCAAAAATCATCAATCGGCAAAGCAACATATTTTTGAGACAATATTTTAACAAGTTCGGCGGTCAGTGGATTAATCTTTATGAGAGTGAACCATAAATATCAAATCTAAACATAGATTTTTCATATCGTCTCATCATATTGTTTCAAATTATCAACTAATAAAAATGTCAAAAAAAAAAATACAGATGAATTGAGTACTTCCTCCTTTTTGAAGTCGGTCAAAAAGTACCCTAAAATAGGTCATAACATAGGCTTTCGTGCAGAGGCATTCTGGGTGGAGACCTAGTGTGCTATGGTAGGGCCTTTTTTGTTATGTTATAGGAAGTGAGTTACAGGCTACAATATAACACAGTAGCCTAAAACATGTCTTCTTGTCTTATATAATTACAACATTGTCGAGCGGGTGGCGGTGTGGTGGGGGGCGGGAGGTAGATGTTTTCGCCATTACGCCGTTACTCTGTTATACTTTTCGGCGGTAGGTGTATCACGCCGGTACCACAAAGCGAGGCTCTTCAGACGACGCCGGCGTAAACATTATTCGCTACAACGACAGACGCACGGACGAGTGCCCACGGTGAATGCGAAATTACAGCGGCTTCGTTCGCGGCGAGCTTTCAATGAGCTTTTACCGAACGCAGACGTCGAGTTTTTGGCCAATTTAAATAAGTAATGCATTGTTGTTTTGAGCTCGCCGTCCAGAGCTATCCGTACGGACGCTCGAGTGAAGAGTTTTCTTTATAAAATATTTTTACAAATCCTTCCTTCCGTCCTTCAGTTGCAAAGAACACTGAAAGAAGCTGGAATGCAATATGTAACATACACCTGTGTTCCTCAAGTGCATTGTAATTCGACCATAATAACCAGTGTTGGATATCTTGAGAAAAGTTATTTCCGTAAACGCCGTTCTATTATAATTTTATAATTTATGTCATTGATGCTTGCTAATAAACAGTTACCTGACTTTTGGTAGCGAATATGAGAGAAAAAGACACGGAACAGTTTTCTCTAAAAACAGTTTTAACGTGTACAGTGGATCGCTCGAAAGCAGATCCAACGCATTAAATATTGTTACACAGTTTATTAAACAAATTTGAAAATCGAATCCAATTAAACATACGGCGTTTGATATTACCGTAATGATGTAACCGTTTCGGCGAGCCGTTCACATTAAAGTCTGTACTCGTTATGATTTACGATTATATTCACACACTCGCCATATCAACGTGCCGGTTAGCGGGAATATCAAAGATACTAATATTTAGAAGATGATTTTAGACGTTATATCAACTAGTCTCCCTCCCGGAGGCGCGCGGCTGGTTGAACGTTGTTTTCAATATCGTGTTAGTATCGTCGGTTTCGCTCTTAATGCGTCTTCATTCTTCCCTCTAAACAAACGCCTCGGCGTAGCGTAAAGATATTTGGCACTCAATGCTTTCCGCCTATCCCGTTAAATAGCTGACGCAACGGTATGCTAATGATAATAGTAATTCATTGTTAACGATGAATATCGGATCGGATTTTTTTTTGCATTACGAACACTTCAATAAATCTCCCAATAATTTTCCCGAACCACTTAAAACATCATCTGTCTGATGTGACGCGCGCAGTGATCCCGGCGCCACTTTCGTAGCGGCCTCGTAATACATTAGGTTTCCGTTTCATTAAAGAGTTCTCGTTGCGAAATCGTCGCGGCGATGTTTTCCCACGATGTCGCCCAGCGATCGCTCCGGTACCAACTGTTGCGGTATTTATAGTTGATCAGAATTAGAGGGGAATGCGCCGATGGGTGGCCCCCGGTGTTTGTTTTATTAATGGTCGTGTTTATGCTCCCATAAAATTCATCTAGAAACCGGCCAGGTCGCGCGCTCTACGATATATCCAGGCTCTTCTAAAGCCCGGGTGACGCGTCCCAAGGATTGCTGAATCGTTTCTTTTATTATTGAACGTGATAGTGGGTAATGGTTTGTCTCGATTGACACTTGTGATCGAAGCATGACGGTCATCAATCAGTGGCTGTCAGGGTTGGCCACACGCTAGTTCTTCTCTGCTGCTGGAAATGTCCAAAGGTAGCAGAGCCCAATACCAACAAGTGGTCTGCTAGCTTACGCTATAAAAATACTTCGTAGCGCCCATACATCCTCGGAGATGGAAATTAGATAAGCAGTAAAATAAATATCACTATCCCCAAGACGCACTAGGAATACTTCACCCTTATTACCTGTTCGTCTACGATTGTCCTACTACCAATCCTGCAAATCTGAATACAATGTTTTCTGTAGATGATTTTCTCTGTATGCCATTTTATCTAGATTCGAAAGCAACAGTAACTACTAATTCGTAAACAACACACGAAATGCCCTGACTTGGTGCTACCGTGACGTAATTGAACTTTGGCTGTTCGACAGCAACATCCGCTATACATTGTCTGTGTTCAAGTTTCGCGTTATCTTCGACCGGCGATGAAAGTGTTGGCCGCGTACCGCACGCCGAGCCCTCGACTGTGTTCGCTGCTATCTTCTTCCGCTGCAACCGCCACTATGTACGAGTCCGGCGCGCATCACTCGCTGATAACGTACATGTTGTTTTTACTTATTCGTGGTTTCCTTTTATGACATCTACAAGATTAAATACGTCTCGTCTCGAACCAAAGACAAAGAAAGAGACAAACGATAAAGACGTTTATATGCACAGATATATATATAAACGTACCTCCAGTATACGGGGATAGAAGAGTATAAAAAAATAAAAACTAGAAATTCTAAAATCAATCTGACGCATTTTCTCTTTTAATTCCCTCAACCGTCTATATACGCGCTTATAATATTCTTTCATTATATAATAATGCGAGGAATGCAAGTTGCCGTTAATCTATCTACAACATAACTTTGATAAGATAAATACCCCTTTATTGTGTGTAATGATTTCGATATAATCAGACGGGCAGACTTCGCTTTCCATACAATAACAAAGTCGTATACCTACTACTGTTATTGTTTTGAAATCTACTCAAATAGAGATAACTATAAGTTTAAATATAGATTATAACTATAATATTTCTTATATTTCTTTAAACAAAAGTCTTTGTTTTTGTTATGAAAACCGGACATGAAATACACATTCATAATTGTACACGATGCGACAGAACGATTATCGCATTCGACGCATAAGTATTTGTCCCAAACCGGAATCGAATCCACGGCGAAACCCCCCGCTTCCCGCTCGACCGTCGGCCCCGTGAGTGAACCGATTATTCATTTCAGCCGAAGCACAATTCATTTAAACATTAATGCGTTATGATAAGCGGGATACTTCAGTTTCAGTCCGTATGTACGTACGTGATTTGTCCAGTCGTAACGCCACACGGTATCTCGCGGTGTTTATCAACAACTGCCGTATCTATAGAATGGCGCCCTACGATATACATTATACTGCAAGAACAGAGTCAGTGCAACAATCCTCACCCGTCACACCTTACTCATTTTTGTATTCTATATACATACGTACTGACCGACCTGTATGTCGAGTGGTTCGAGGAGGTCAAAACGGAGGTCTGGTGTTTTCGATTCCCTTTCGAAGCAAACGTTTATGCGTGCAGCACATCTGTTCGTACCGTATTCGGGTGTGATAAAAATATACGTGTATATAGTATGTCTACGTGTTTATCAGGTGCCTCTGCTATACAGAGATGTACGTTGATTTCAACTTGATATATTGGTTGCGTAACTTCAAGGACATCTAGTGGTAGTAAATAATTGTATAGATATACAGCGATCTGTGACGGGCGGTAGGTGAATGCGTACTGATACGTGACCGTATGTACTGTGCCTTTAGCGTGATGTCCGATCGTGCCTCGTCACGTTGCGGGCCTCCACGGACTGTGTCCTACACGGCGACGTGCGACGGCGCGGGCCCGTCCGCGTTCGTCTGTGATATCACGCGCCGTTGCAAGCCATAACATAATTATGTACTCGCTTCTTCAACGATACCGCTTTATCACCGACTTGCGTTCTAACGTATTCAATGTCCCCGGTCTTGTGAGTGAGCGGTGACTCAGTACACTTTGTTTACGCATTTCGTACTGTAGGTACTAAGGTTATCTTTGGCATTAAATAGCCGGTTAGTTTTGTTTGCACCTACCTATAATATGAATTTTTTGTTGTCTTCGGTGAGCTTTCTTACTCGAATCGCGGCCTTTACAGTGCTAATCTTTTTCTTTTGTTAATGTTTGTTTACGATAAATAATTTCCTATTTAAGCAGTGAGTATGATACCAGATAAAATTAAAAGAGAAATCATGAAGAGAAAAATAAAAATGTATTTTTTAAAAACAATTTCAATCAATGTATTATTGGTATAGCGACACGCTTGTTGTTGTATTTTGGTTAAAAACTTTATTTTCCCGAGGGTTCCAAATGAATTTTTCCCCCGATTTCAAATATTTTTTTTTTATTTTGAGAAGAAGTCTGCTCTCGATTTTTGCTTATAAATTCCATTTTTACAATTTACCTGTGCATATATTTTGCGTTTTTGAATTTTGAGGCAATTAATTAATGTGTATACGAGTAGCTTTCCAATTCCAAAGCGAAACTTTTGCAATTACTTCCATTAGTTAAGAGCTAAAACTCGTAACTTCTAATGACGAAGGTCATGGCGTGACTTTGCAGAGTTACCCGTGCTGTTGATAATCTTTCGCTGGAAACTTCGCACTATGAGCGTTACTTGGGTTTAATCGAAAAACTTAATGGCTTTGTGGAAATTCCCATAATATGATGGAGAAAATGGCGCCTACTGCGATTTGCATATATTCCGATTTAATATTTCATGCGCAAGGGGAGTTCGTTGATTGCCCGGGGATTATTCCGACTTTGGACTGCTTCTTTGAAGCAGGACTCGTGGATTGAAACCTGTTTTTGAATTTAAATCTAGCACAGATTCGCTTAAAAGTTACAGAAAGAGCCAACTTGTTTGTCTTTATGTTAAAACGGCTAAATATAAGCCGACGAAATAAAAATCTAATGATTTTAATTTGAATATATCAAGTATTTTAACTTGGTCATCTTCAACCTCTTATAAGATTTTTTGGAATCTGTGTCTGTTTTATTCCATGCGTTTTGAAGCCTCTTTACGTAAAATTAACTCGAAAAAACACGCTATACAAAACCGAAAATCTGCATATGATGATAATTAACCTTCTGTCAGCATCGTCATAGGGTGGAAAACTTCACTTGAACGTTGCGACTTTCGTGTGGTTAAAATTACTTCAAATACACGAACATAATGATGGCTTTAATGAAAGTAGAAGATCCTAGCCAATGGAAATGATTAATTTCTGCCCACCCTTGTCGCAAATAGGTGTAATAATATCCATTGCACTCCATTAGATGATCTGTGTGGCCGGTTGCTTAGTTCTGATTGATGGTATAAAATGTAGTAAATGATAGTTTAACAACGGGCCGGTGTCCCAGTTGGCATCGGATCGTATAAACGCCGCATATTCGCTGATTATTGATGGCGATTGAGCGAACGGCGGTTCGCAAGCTTGTTACACGAGCCATCACGATATCGTGCTCGTATGAGAGTACATTGACCGTTTTACTATTAGCGTCGGACTAGTTATGGAATGCTCATCTTCTTTAATCAATGTTTAATTGTAACTAAATATTCCCTGCGGTATCCAATGTAAGCTACAAAGAAAGCATCGACGCTTCCCATTGCGTTGGTTCGTCACCAAACGCAAGCATATGATAAAATAATACATTTATTCATTTAAAAGTACATGCACGTGCGGTTCTTACAAAATATTAACAATGAATTGGTCTCAAATACGTTTGGTGTGCACCAGGGTTCCGTTTTGGGGCCTCTAATATACTCACACAGTACTGAGCGTTGTACCATAAATGGAGAATTCGTGTCGACTCCCCCACCACGATTAGACGTTCGATCTTCATTCTTCGACCAATTAGTGCCAATTACAGCGACACGCCTAATTGTATAATGGTTTGCACACTGTACCGAGTCGTGGTTCAATTCAGTAGGACCAAATTGACCGGCTCTCAATGAAACAGTGCTCCGTGCTACCTTTAATTACCACAAGTGAATACCATCTAAGGATTATCAAGCGTATAAATTAAGATTTAACTAACTAACGTTATCGTATAAGCACAAACAAATTTTTGATTACTTTTATCAAATGCTCATAATCTGTTTCAACTTGATGAAATAAGAATGATTTGTGTGTGGTGTAGCATTCATTTCATCGTATTGTCATGACCTAATTCCGTATATCCGTTGCCTTTTTGTTCAGAAAATAGGATACCTAATTCATTCGCTGCACTGGTTACTTAAACCACAGCCAAATTAATGATACATGCAGGAAAGGATAATAACTTATATGAAAAATTGTTTCATCTTGTGGAATTATTCGGTTAACGAAACATATCTGTTGGAGATATTTCAAAATACGAAAACGCAGAGGAGTGATACGAACACAACGTTAACGAATGATTCAGTTGTTATTTTTCACATATAATTCAGATTTCTTTCCATATTTACGAACTCTGCAAGTGCACACTTGAAATCGTGCCAACAAAGCAATAAGTGTCGTCTTGCGAAATCGAGATTCAGAGAAAAAAACATGAAGTGCATTAAAATGCATGAGAATGTATCATGAGTACAGATATAATTTAGTATCATTCTAAGAAGCGAGTCATTTGAGATTAATTTTATTTAATCTGCACAAGTCGCTTCAATATGAACGATGATCTACGTGGTTTAGGTGATTTTGAACGATTGATGCTCAAAAACCATACTCTCGTTATCAACAAGTTTTTTTCATTCAAATCTTTATATTGATTCAGGTTAAGTCCTCTCCAGTCTCAAATTGTTGATGAAACTTTTAAGAAAGTTCTTAGGTATGCACTAATATTTATCTTAATACTTTAGCTTATTGCAAAACCTCAGTAGAAGTTTTTCCTCCGTCAGATATCGGAGCTTGAATTCTATTAGCAGCAGATCGGGACAATGTTCGTCAGAATTTCATTAGCATTTGGAATATAAACAGTCATAATATGATTTCGTTCCGAACCCCGGGGGTCGCTGTAACGAAGCCGGTTGGGTGGGGGAAGCTGGGGGGGGGGGGGGGATCATTCCATTCATGCATCCACCGACATGTGACACTTGTGTGCAAAAATAGATTCGCATCTCGCACACTTGACATGATTGTGTTTCAGTCTCGTTTGCGCACCACTAACGAGGGACGATTGTGTAACGTTGTGTTTTGATTTAGGGCTTACAGTTACAGATACATAGATGCGACGTGATTTGCGTCCTTAGTAGGCGATATGCTGGAAGGGGAATAGGAAAATGGTGCATAACATGAACTATTGATTGTGAAGCCTACCAATCCATATTTGGCCAGCTTGATAGACTATGGCCTAAATCCCTCTCTTACTATGACAGGAAACCCGGTCCAGCAGTGGACCATTAAAAAGGATGAAAAAAAATCTATTGATATTTCTACCTAAACTATCAGATTTATTATAGGTAAATACATTGTTGGATTTACGGAAAGCGTTAGCGCAGTTTAAACAATGGAAAGAAAAGAAATTGGAAGCAATGAAGACATGTAAAATTGTATTAAAATTATGGATAACAGAGTCGTACATATATTTGTGAAATATTGCCAAAGGAGTTGAAATGTTGAAATCAATTAAGCCCGAATTTGCATCAAGTCCAATGAAATCGCACCACTTAAAACGTGTAAGATCTCTCGGAAGCGGGTCTTCAAAACAATCGGTGAGACGAAACACAAACAAACGAAGTCACGGCTGCGAGCCCGGCGCTCGTATAAATCGCTCGTAAACCTGTTTCGGAATGTTTGGACTAACGAGAAAGGAACGTTGCATTTTTTGCGCATTTCAAAGCGGCCACCACTTTGTGGTTCTCGCTTTCTCGGATCCTGTATGCGCAGTTACACGACTTCGCATCGCGTTTGAACTACACATCAACGATATTTTTCGTACAATTTAAATTTTACTGTTTTACTTTCATCGTGTCTGGCTTCAACAACTTTACGTTCATACTATATAGAAACATAGGTGTCTTAATGCTTGTTACTCTACTAATTAAGTTAAATCAATGTGAAATGTAATGTATGTACATACATTTTCTTGTCTTGTTTGAATGCCATCAGGTTACTTCCAATTGAAAAGTTCACGCAACTTCACCGGCGCGACCAAATGTAGGACAGTAGTAGTTTTCCGCGTCACGTTAATGCTGTTTCAAGCGGTTTTTTTCTTTTTTTATTAGAGAAAGCTTGCCGGTGTTGTCTGTCAAGCTCGAGTGCCTTTTAAAGGTGTCAATTATTGCACGTTGCGACATGTCCCTTCGCGATACTAAAGGTTAATAGCGCTCCATTAATATTGCCAAAGTGCTTTAGATTTTTTTATCGTAGTTTCGTTACAGTATGGACCTTCACTATTGAATATCATTTAATTCTTATTTCTTTTTTTTCATTACAACATATACTGACGTCTGTTCTCGATTGTGCCAAATGGAAAGCGTATTTATTCTAACATAGAGTAGGCATGTCTAGAAAGAGTATTCAGACACGCATTAAAGAGACCCAGATGGAAAAATAAAGTTCTTTTTGTTGTACTACGTATTGTACTTCTAAATTAATTGATTCCGATACAATCTTCCATTATTTCCACTATTTTAGAATTCCGTTTATGAAATTGGCCCCTGGTCTTACCGAGCCTTCGAAGTATGTTCGAGCTTTGGCACAATATAGCTAAAATGGTTGTGACTTTAATACGTAACACAGATATACTTAGGTTATTTCTATATTTCTAATATTAGTATGGATAACAATAGCATCGGTCTGAATTGTTTATTTCCTTAAAACCTCACTTCAACCGCTTCGTGTAGAAGTAAACAAATTAAAATGATGATGTTAGAAAATTCTCGGCAAGACATTAATGCACTCTCCCGTTGGGTGCAATGTTAATTGACCCTTCAAGGATCTAGTGGAGCTGAGTAATCCTTCCTGTGGGCACTTTTTGTACGCGCGCCCGCTATTCCAGACGTCTTCACCGTTACACTGGTCGCCTTAGCCACATTCAATCGACCCGTCCGACCATATACTGCCCGCCCACCAGTTGAGGAGGAAACGTCTCTCATCGCTGACAACACAACGATAATCGATTCAATCAATGGACAGTGGAATTTATGAGGGCTCCATTTGTGCGAGTATATTGGATTAGCCGTCGAGTGATGTGTCTTCACGGAGGGAATTCGTGTTACTAACGTCCGTGGATATAATGTCTAGGCTTTCTCCATCATTGGATTAATGAGGCATTAACTTTTTGGTTCGTTGGCAATTCCCTCTTAATGATGATTTGAAATATTTATCTTTATATGATGTCTGTAACCCATGGTGCGATAAACTAATAAGTTTCTTCAAAAGAGACTCCTAAAGAGTTGCTTCCCAATCGGCGTCGAGCTCTAATCTTGTTCGTGGCATTAAGTTAGTTTATTATACATTATAATTCCTGAATGTTTTCGTCCTGCGTGAAGCAGTAATGGCCTTATTTTGAGGAAGCATCCACTCCGATGACTGCGCACAGTTTGGGCGTCCCACGCGGCTCATTATTGTGTGCTCGCGTGGGCGGCCCGGGCTAGACTTGACGCGTACCGTACTATCATTAAAATATATAGCATTATCAAGTGTGGGTACGTGAGGAAATATCTTTGAATACAATGTTCTGACGAGTCGAGAACGAGTCTCGATAAACCAGTGAAGTTAAAGCAGTAAGGGACGTTTGTTGAGGAAATACTTGAAGAATACCATGATCCTGAGCGATTAGGGAAAGACTGAGGAATAGAAAGAGAAAAAGTTTCTGAATATTTGAACATCGAGAAGCCAGTATGAAATCGTCAGGAAATATGAAATACAATTATATTTATTTTAGAAAAGACGGAAATCCAGGAAGGCAGCAACAAATAATAATAGACACTTTTCTGTATTTGCTTGATTGATTGGGTAGCATTTTTGTCTATTTTGAAATATCGTTAACAATTACGTTATTGAATGAATACGTTATTGAAAATGAAATGCAAGACGTATGCGTTGCTAATAAAAGTAATTACTGTGTAATTAAATTTAATACGACATAAATGATATGGCAATGACATTAAAGATAATAGCACAGCGGTTAACTGCGCGCGACGACCGCCGCCCAGACCCTCGGCCTCTAAGAGAGTAGCCTGAGGGATAAAGGACAAACTTTTAACTGGCCAACTTACACAAACGAATGGATAACTTTATCCGTTAAAAAGGAAATTTATAGAAAACCATCTCGTTCAAAACTTAGTCTGAACGCTGATGACTATTCAACGTGCATTTTTTTCTTCCTATGAAATATTTACCGAAGAATCCGAGATGCATATTGTACGATTTCGGCGCTATTGATGGACCGACGCTGGGTCGCCGCGGAAAGCTCGACGCGTCCCGAACGTGACTTGTGTTATGAGTTGTTGTGCGATGCGTTTTGACATCGCCGCATGATGGACGTACGTTGAAGAATTTTTGCTTAATAAAATTAGCATCGGCATACGACAGAGTTTATTGTACACACACGTGGAAGAGAGAGGTTAGGATTTTATTGACGCTTATCTGTCACTTATGTATTTTTGGTTAATTAGCTACAGGTAGGTATACATTTATACCAATACTTGTCCCGAGTGGGAATCGAATTCATGCCCCCGGCTCACTAGTCAAATCCACAAACTGTCAATAAGGGATGATGATGATAACGATAGAAAAATTTTGGCGCTCTGTCGGTTTGATAAATATTTGGATTCACCATGTTTTCTTAATCGCTACAAATGAACTTTCTGAATCATCTCTGATTCTCAGAAAATGACGTCATGTTCTCTCAATGTATTCCTTATAAATAAAATATCGCTTAGTAAACAAATGTCATGCTCAGTCGAACTTGTAACTGTTTCGTAATGTACATAACTACTTCGCCAAAGAGTTTGAGTTTTCCTTTATATCGGCCACCGTTACGAAATAAAATGCTTTATGATCTCGCACGCTGTATAGAAGAATGAACCATTTGCCAAAGAAGTCCGTCATGCGTAATAGTCTTTATATTTAAAAAATCATACGATTCGTACACGAAGTATTTTTTGACTTATTTCTTTCTGATGGCGGTTCTCGTCCGCAAATATTGGTAGCCTCGAAGCTACTCCATTTATCATAACCAAATTTATGTACTTGATGTTCAAAGCGCTTAAAAAGCTTACGAACATTTCGTTTTTTCCACTGAGGTTTTCATGGGTCGTGCCTATAGCGACAGGGACCTTACTAGCGTTAGTGGTAAGTAACTCCGGTCTGCTGTCCCTTTTGTCTCTTTCATTTCCTGCACCTTTTTTCGCTGCTTAAACACCCCGCACACCACCAACACCTTCCTAAGCATTGATGAATAGTTGGAGTTAAATTTTCTGTCTTACCGTGACCTCTACTCTTAAAATATTATTTCAGTTCTATCATTGAACGTTCAAAATGTTTATTTTCGACGAAGTGGCAGATGTTAGTCGCTATTTTGTTGATCATTGGGCTATAAATAGTGATTCATCATCGATTAATCGGAACAAGCCATTCGTAACTCCGGGCTCCCGACGATAACCTCAGTTATGTCGTCATTTGATAAGAGCGCCGCCGACTGTCCGACCCTCGGCGTCAACTCCTATTACTTCATGCAGTGACTCCATCTTATACGAAATCACTATTAATAATCTATGATCACTCCTAAATATTTACCCCCAAAGCTATAAACTTCAGTGCTCATGTATAGAAACGGTCCTATGTCTGATTTTAGAAAGCACTTTGTATTCCACGTTCATATTCGTATTTTGTTTGTTTACATTATCGATCTGCTGCATTGTAATAGCAGGTAAATATAGTAATAACATAACCTATACTACATACATTTAATTATAAATACTGTTGATCTCATATGCCTAATGCTTACCTCATGACAATGACTCAAACGTTAGTAGTCCTGAAGGCAGTAACGTAGGAAGTTACCACTTTAAGACATTTATTATCATTATTACCATTCGTACGCTCGCCGGTGACGATGGAATGTATTCAACCACAACAGATGCAGATGCGTTGTGTGCAACCTATGTTTAGAACACGTGGTCGCAACACCTGCAAATACCCACAATGCCAATCACGTTACAATATATTATTTTAATTATACCATCATGCCAGGTTTCCCTAATGTGGTAGGTTGATTGCGAAATATTATACCCTTACAGATTACAGAACTTGAGATATTTTACAGCTTTGCGCAAGTATATGGAATATGAATTTGGCGATCATTTCCACATTTCTACGTTGTGAAGTACTTGTACAAGTCTTATATTCGCGCAAGTACCTATATCGTGGTGCATGTAACGAATACCTTATGTTTTATCTCCACCTTTCAGATCTGGTTGGCAAAAGTATATATTTTTAGGGGTATCTATAACGTAATACTCCTAGAATACTCACAGATATAATAATAATAAGTGGTTTACTAACTAATTAAACATAGAACACTGACTCAAACGTGTGTTCCGATTTGAGTGAAGCACTGCGTATGCACGGACATCCGGCTGCAAATTCATTTAACAGTTGCTTTTTTATATGTTAATGATAAAAAACCTGTACGCTCGATGTACTGACAGGAACCCTTCGACAGCATAACGTTGCATCGAATCCATTGTTCAGTTCGCGCTTGTGGCGAAATTACCGCACATTACCGGTAATCTCCACTTCATAATTGGAATGATGTGCCGTTTCCATGTAAACAGCCATTACCATCGTTACCTCGTCCCCGTGTGGATTGAGGATATGACAAAAAATGGCTTGCATTGAATGTCGGTAGCCGTGGCGTTCGGCCGCAGAGGCCGGGTGTAGCCCTCACGTCACATTGTTATTAACAATTGAATATATTAATTGGATTGTGTTAAATTTTTATAAAAAGAACACAAAATTTCATTAATATGTCACCAATAAATATATTAATTCGATTTTGGGTTTTGCTTTTATTCTTTCCCGTTATTCCGCTATGAATTGTTTGAAATTATCATTTGTATGATTGCTGTATTTGTAACAAAATAATCTAGTTCTCTCTCTTTCTTTGTTTTGCCTTTTTTAATCCATTCTTTCTTATTGTTTACTAATTATAAATAGACTGTTGAACCGCTTTCGTTTTATATGTCTCATGTTTATTATTATTTCGTTTACTATTTTGGAACTAGGAAATCTCATCACGATCGAAATCATCGTATTAATCAACTATTTATGATATCATATTGGTATAAGTGTAATCTAAATTGGTCTAAACTTCCTTTTTCACACGGATGGAAAATAAATCTAATTTTACATTAAAGTCACTCATAATAATTACATTAGTTATCTGTCTAATGGTTCCAGTGTCTTGTCTACCGCCAGTATGATATCAGCCCGATCGCTAATTCCCCTTAAGGTCAATAGAGTGCTCCACCATCAGCTGCCATCGCGGCGATAATCGCAGTACGTTGACCCCTGATCTTTTTATCCACTAGAAATCTCTATTGCTCTCAAATGCATTTGTATTTACAGTCTAACTTACAACGATTACCTTATAGCTTTGTTAAGTGCCACAAGTATTGACCTCTTTGTTACTGCCATAATACAATCGTAACTTGTAAATCTCACTCGGAATTTTTTTCTGATATTTGGACCGAAAACAACGGTTTTACCTAGACCCTAGTAGTATTTTGTGTGTGTGTGTGTGTAGTGTTACCCTAGAGGGATACTACTCTGAGGGATACTACTCCCTAGAGGGATACTAGAGGGAGCCCTACTCTGCATCTATAAAGCTATATTTAGATAAAATATGTAGACAAATAGGTTTCTTCTTGGTGTCTATTTTTTACTTTTTATTCATACAATTTTGCCTATTGTCTTATGTAGTAATCGTTAAACTTTTCCGATACCATAAGCCGCATCGACAGCTGGGCCATGATGTAGAACTGCATTCTTGTTTACTTTCTAAATATAGCGAATGAATGATTAGAAGCCATTTATTCATCTCCAACCGTCTTAAGGTCAGCGCTGCCTACCGGTTCTACAGCATTTCGTGTGGACGCGATAATCGCGGTTCGACGAACTGCAATCTCATCCACATCTCCGATCATCGGCAATTATTGTTGTGAAAGTTAATTCGCTTCCCCATCGCACGCTCCGGCAATCTGATCTGATGTGTCATCGGGAGGCTTGTTCTGGAATGTCTTCGCTGCCTTCTTATTTACTTGTAAACATTTTAAGTATCTTACTATTAGATATAGGTAAGCACGTTAATGTACTCGTATAGAGAAATAGAAACGGATTTTGAAAATGATCTTTTAATATTACAGGCACTTTTTCTTTCATAGTCTTCCCTTGTATACTATATATTTTTAACACAATTGGTGCAACAACCAGGCATGTTAAAAATTATCGTTTTCGGTTCTGAAAATAAACCATTTCTCCAGTTTAGACATTTTTATGGTATTACGTAAACCTCATGGGTTTACCGTCGGTGTTTTGACCCTAAATATCTACTCTAAAGTTTCAAAACGAAATTAAGACATTAATCTAGGGAACGTTAAAATAAAAGCAAATTACAAGGCGTGGTAACGGTAAATCGCAGTCAGGTCTTGCGTTAATCTCACCGTAATCGTAAAATTAGCATCAGTTCGAATAGCAAATGGTCCGCGACAAATCAAAACGACATTCGCACTTTAGCGAGAATCGCTAAATTTAACGCTATCGGCGTGAAAAGTTAACTGCATAGACGAATGTGGCTTTCGAAGTTATTTTTTGCCGTGCATCGAAGATATGTGTGTATATGGTATGTCGTTTCACACGTCTGCGATATAAAGGTGTTGGTTTTCGCTTGTATTTATGTATATATCCTTACTTTACCGATGATAGAAGTTATCGTCACACGTTCAGCAAATTGTTCAACATTCAACCTTTTTGGGTGAAGCATTGGTGTATCGTTTTGATCTATGTTATTGCGAGTAGCGGACATTTGAATATTTACTTATTTATATATATGTGTAGTTATTTGCAATTAATGATTTTTTTCTTTGCCACTGCCGTTTGTTTGCCGTTTTGGTTTTATCACTTTGGCTTATGTATTGGGCATTTCAGCTCTTTTGCATTTTCTATAATTACTAGCTGACCCAGCAAACGTTGCTTTGCCAAATAATTATTTCTGAACATTTTCATCTCTACCCTTTGCTGTTTA
>DWQT01001639.1:0-16159 GCA_018244895.1 Myscelus amystis hages
ATTGTATAAAACAAAATCGCTTTTTATTCCTGTCCCTATGTATGCGTAGATCTTTCAAATTACGCAACGGATTTTGATGCGGTTTCTTTTAATGGATAGAGCGATTCAAGAGGAAGGTTTGTATGTATAACAACACCCATTATATAGTAGAGAAATACTTAATAGTTATTTGTGAGATTTCTATTGTGATTTTTATGATTGAATTAACGCGCGCGAAGCTGCTGGCAAAAGCTAGTCTATACTTCTATACTAATATATAAAGCTAAAGAGTTTCTTGGATTGTTTGAACGCGCTAATCTCAGGAAATATTGGTCCGATTTGAAAAAAATTGTCAGTGTTAGATAGCTCATTTGTCGAGGAAGGCTATATAACATCACGCTGAGATGAATAGGACAGAACCACAATAAAAATTTTGCGACGACGGCAAAATCATTTATATGGCAAAACAATGTTGGCAGGGACAGCTAGTACAATATAAACATATATACTTCAACGCGATAGGACGCTTCCATAGCCGCGAGCACGAGTTTACCAGAGTTTCTAATGTAAAGGTGTAGAAATTTCACAATGCAACTGACAGAATTGAGTGTCAGAATGGGTTTTCATTCAAAACGCGGGAATGACATTTACATGAACATTGCAAATTAGTTCCTTTTACGCCCGACAGGGGCACTGTACAGTTTTCATACATCTTTAACCAGATACCGTACGAACACCTAGTCGCTAGGATTCATGCTAGGGGCACAGGTCGTGAATTTATAATACTTGTTAGCCAGTCGGTCCAATGAGTATTGAGGGTGACTCAAAAGCGACTAACAGCATTGATGCCGCTGGTCTGCTGGCCCGCCTGCATGGAGCAGGCCAGCAACAGCGGCAGACGAAGGCTCGGGTCGCGCAGCACGCGCCACATGCCCACGCGGCCGCCGCCGCCCGCGCCCTTCCCGTGCGCCTCCTCCTGCAGCAGCTGCAGCTCCTCCGTCAGCACGCTCGGCGACACGCCGCGGAGACGACTCAATTCTGAAACGCACCAAACAATCACCGTTATCATTTTATCTCTACTTCTCTACTAATAATATAAAGCTGAAGAGTTTGTTTGATTGTTTGAACGCGATAATCACAAGAAATATTGGTCCGATTCGAAATTTTTTTGTAGTGTTCGATAGCTCATTTATCAAGGAAGGCTATAGGCTATATAACATCACGCTAAGATGAATAGGACAAGAGCAGCAATAAAAAATAATTTATATAGCAAAGCAACGTTTGCCGGGTCAGCTAGTATGTATGTTTATATAATTACTTTTTTCTCTAAATTATTCACCATATCATATATTATTAATATAGTACATTATCATTAAAAGTATTTAAAATGATTCTAAAATTAATATTAACTGTCAACAAGAGAAGAATACTATTAACTTATTATCTGATTCCAAAATTAACGGCTGCATCAACTTAGCTTAGACCTAAGTAGAACCAATACCCTTATTCACCAGAAGTATATTTGTCGTGGGCATCAAGCCCACACCCGAACAATTAACCAACTACCGAACAAATCAACCATTCACTTACATAACAAACATATAGAGGCGACTTAAAGAGCTGACAGTAAAACTCCTAAGAACGATAACGACCATAGAAGAAAATTATATTTAAAAAAACAGTTCATTTATAAAGAAAAGTTTTATTTTACTAACCTCTTAATGTGACGGTTTCGTTCCTCTTAACCACGTACAAGAACTTGGGGCTCTCGGGTAAAATAAATAGTATAGGTAACGTTATAATGACTAGCAACGCGAAGACGGAGAGCAGATAGGGCCAGTCGTCCGGTTGGCCTGAAAATAATACTTATTACTAACACCATAAAGATCACAATTAATTGAAAACTTAGTATAATAATATATTTTCGTTTACCTAATGGTTACTACTGAGAAATATGAATAATACTTATTACTAACACAATAAGGTTCACAATTAATTGACGATGTATAACAATACATACATTTTCTTTTGACTAATGATTACTAGTGAGAAATATGCTTAGGAAATGACTAAGCAATGACACGGAAAATGTTTAAAATTATATCAGTAGATATCTTTAATAGAAAACGATATTATATAAACCATATGATGCATAGTCTAAGATAATCTTCGTGTCATAAATCAAATGGTCGAATGAGATATTAGAATGTACTTAATATTTTTTATGAATTAAAGTTACTAGACAATTAATAGATTAAAAGTAGAATAATTATGTTAGTCTCCTAAATCAGATCCTGTTCCGTTTCAGGGTAAAACATGATGTGTTTGATAATATAGAAATCGAATACACTTACTCAAAAACAAAAAAAATACTCTGTTTTCACACAAATGTCCTCAAACATTAATAGATGTGTGTATGTATAATACATCGGTTAGCAAAATTACTTACCCAGCAAAAAGTCCAATCCCATGACCTGTCCCACGAGCACCCCCACATTGACCCCCATGGGGCACGCGACCCCCATGGCCCCGGTCAGTGCCAACGGGGACAGTTCGGTCAAGTACATTGGCACTATGCTTGTTGTGAGACCTGGAATAATCAAATAGGTATTATTATTAGGACCAAAGAATTGTATATCGGTTACAAATTTAAAATAGTAATAGCTCAGTGGTTATCAAAGGCGCCTGAATCAAATATGGGTTCCATACCCACACAGAACATTTATTGTGTGATACGTGTGAATATCCGTAAGTATGTACATTGCGTATATAGATAAGTATGCATTTGTATGTTAAGTTGTCTCAAAACAGTATTTTTGTTTCGTTTAGCACTCAAAACCCTTGCAAGGGTATAAAATAGGGTAAAAAAAAAAGTATTAAAACAAAACAAACAAAAGACAACCACAGACAAATTAAAGATACATCTACATCCAATAGACAAGGAACATAATAAAGCTTTCCAACCCTTTTTCTTTGTTAACAAGTATAAAGACATCTCAACCGAATGGGCTAATGTGATAATGCTTTCAAACACATTTTTCTTTTTTAACAAGTAGTGTGTATATAAAGTGGGGCTACCTCCAGCCAAGCCGACCAGCAGTCTGCCCAGTATGAGCATTTCCACGGAGTTTGCGCTGCGGCATTGTAAGAACAGCGCCGCGCCGAGTATGGACAGCACACTGGTCAGTATCGTGGCGCGCTTTCTGGAAATAATATACAAGATGTAACTAGCATTATTTATAATATAATACTTTGTTGGAATTTACAACTTAGAAACGATTTGAGTTATAAGGAACCCCGGTACGGAAATTTTATGAGGACTAAAATCAAGTGTAACACCAAAGTTGAGGCGTTACGTAGAAACAGACATACATTTATATCTATCTGTAGGATTGAACGTGCAAGGAATGAGGTGGAATACATTAGACAGAGTATCTTATTTTTATAATCGGGCATCTTTCATTTTGAGGCAAACAAAACCCGCGAATAAATTGTTTTTTCTTACTTTCTTTCATCTACAACATTACACTTCACATTAGTACGGATTAATCTCTGGAACTACCAAGCCGATTTAAAAAAATATTTCATAATAGATAGATAAAACATTTCTGATACACTTAAAAAAAGTCCTTTGTCTCTCGTTTGGTTTGTCCGGGTTAATCGCGGGAACGGCTGAACCGATTTTGATGGAACTTTCAGTGGAAGATAGAGCAGTTTATAGTGCAACAAATAGGCTACTTTTAGTCCCCGTATACAGATTTACACGGGATAAAGCTCGTACAAAATAAACGAACTAGGTTACCTTCCTATCCTGTCTGCAAGCACTGAGCCCAGAATAGAGCCAGTGCAGCCACCAACGATGAAGATGGACACGACTGACGACCAGAGGACATTGAGCCCAGTATCGGACAGCGCCCAGTTGTATCGGCTGATGAAGCTCTCGTTGCAGAACTGCTTTATCACCTGGGGCATAAGGTCCATTTTGCATTACACAACAAACTAAGTAGGACATGAATATGGATTCTTCATTATGAGGCTAATTTCTGATTTAGAACAACCCTTTCGGACTTTTTAGTTCCATTCTGAGACACGTGGTTGTTTCCTCACAATATTTTGCTTTATCTTTGTTTTACAAATGTTGAAACAGTATATGATATCATATTTAAATGTAAGTTAAGTCTCGTGCGTCTGTATGTTTGTTTCGAGTGATCAACGAACCGGATGGACTTATTTTGAGGTAACTTTCATTGGAAAATAGCTGATGTCACAAGAAGTAGCTTGCGCTATATTTATTTATTACATTGTATGTCACATCGAACTAACTGCGTATATATTAACGGAGATTAAATAACATATGGACGAAATACGTTTGAGAGGATTTTCAATAACATAATATAAGAGTATTACGTAAAAAATGTGCGATAACTATTTGGGAGATACCGAAGTATACACTGGTAGGTTATCGGCCGGTCATAAAAATCGATAGCTTTGATAAACAATTTTATTGCGACCAAATATTGTATTTATCTGGTACCACTATCACCAGTGCCCACCAAACTTAACTAAATATTAGGATTTAATATTTGCAATGAGATCGTATTTTATTTTTCCTTTTTACGCACATCCGAGGACTCCAGTCGATATTGGCGAGACTTATGCTCAGCAGTGGGACCTGAGTAAAACTGTACCTATTCTGAATCGAATCGAATTATTTGAGTTATTCGATATTGTATCGAATCGAATCATTTGAGTTTTTCTAAATTGCATCGAATCGAATAGGATTATTTGAGTTATTGGATATTGTATCGAATCGAATCGAATTTATTGAGTTATTCGATATTGTATCGAATCGAATCGGATTATTTGAGTTATTCGATCGAAAAACTCAAATAATCGATATGTACATCGAATCAAATAATCGATGCATCAGATACGTTACATCAGCGGGCGTGTTGACTACGCCGATGTTGTACCCGACGGGCAGCGAGGAGCCGACGGTGGTGACCACGCCGGCCAGCACCAGGTAGAACGACCAGCCCGCCGCGTACTCGCGCGGCCGCGGCAGCAGCTGGTTCTCAATCGCTACCTGGAACAAGTAGGAGTTGAAAAGCGTCACATCTATTCACTACCCGACTGTTAGATGCAGGGATAAAAAAATCCATATTTGTTCCCACACTTCAAACTATCCTCGCACTAGATTTTATTACAATCGGCCAATCGAACGTAAAGCGTAACGGACGGACAGACACAATAATTTGGCATATATTTTGAATGTAATAAATCTTCCTTTTCAATGACTGCCTATTGGTGAAAACCGCATCAATATCCGTTGCGCAGTTTGACATACTGTTTTACACTATGCCGAGATTCTCAAACATCAAATATGAAACATTTGCATTTATTTATAACTTACAATACACGTTAAGGCACTATTCCAATCTTCCATATCGCTTTAAAGATACCGACTAGACTAATTGCGGTGCGGGTTTGAGGTTAATCTTTAATCTTTTCCTTTTGTATCTTTAGAACTTCGTCGAGCAGAGGGTGACGACCGCGGTGGCCAGGTCAGCGGCGAACGGCAGGACGGACGTGAATACGAATATCGGCCAGAACCAATCGCAGCTCCAGCCGTCCAGCATGAAGTACGTGAGGATAATGGCGGCGGAGCCGTGGGCGCCGATGGCTGGTGTGCGAGTTAAGAGCTCTCATGAAGGTCAAAACAATAATGCCTTAGCACTTCAATGGCCATCTCATTTTTCATTCATTTATATACATTTTTTATAGGTAACCCCAATGCAATAGCGACCAAACAGCTGATAAACAAAAACTCGTACCGTACCAAATATATACCGAACATTTTACAAAAATAACGTTACAACTGAATACGCTTTAAGAAAAATAGACCGGATAGTCCTTCAGAATTTACCGAACAATTAATAAATAAATTATTTATTTATTTAAGTTATATATTTAAGAAATTCAATAGGTACATTTATTCTGTGTGTACTTTGGGCGAGGCTAATAAATGCATAAACAAATAAATAAAAGTAAAGTAATTAAAGAAAACAAATATATCACATTAAATATACGTAGGCATCATTCGTTTGCATTTACAATTAATATGTGTGTATATTAAATAGCGATAAAATTATTAACGGACATTAATTTATTGTAGGAGCAATAAAATCTAATATTGCCCCCGTTTAGTTAATCTTTGGGTAAATTACGACATAATTATACGTATTACGATAATCTTATTGGCAGATTAGTATTATAAGGAGTGTATTGTCTATGGTACGGATAGGTGCGGATACGCGTACTAATTATCATTATGTTACAGAATAAATAAATAAGTATTAAATATTCCTTCACAACTTAGTCTTTTTTTTATTTACCACGTTACAGAGAAAAAATGCGTAGCGACACATTTTTATATCATTTTCAATAAGCATATAAATGTTATATCAGTTGTTCTCAAACTTTCCAATCCAATTCACTTGGCTTAACTAAATAAAGTTATGTAAATATATGATTATTACTAGCAGCCGTTAAAATGTTACGATGTTATCATGACGGTAATAAAACTATAATCAATTATGCAATTCTTACAGTAATTATTATCATAATAATTATAATGATTACCTAGTGTAATTATAATAGAAAATATAAAATATCGAACGTACGCTCAATTTCAAATACAAATTGAAATAAATATAGAAACTTTAATAAGTCAAACTAATTGAATAGCAAAATCGTAACAGGATTTTATTGTTATTAAATGAGTTGCAGAATCTCAGTTTTCGGGTTATCTGGGGTCGAGGATGTATATAAAACCGCTTTTTACGATATCAATCGTAAGTATTATTTATATTGATCATTTAAGACACTTGAAAAACTTCAAAGAAGTTACATGCGCACGCGCAAGCAACACGAATACCGCATATCAACGACGCGCAGAATCGTTATTGCAGCGATACGCAGCAATCGACGCAGCAGTTAGCTGCATTACAGCATATTCTTATAAATACAACTGTTCGCTTTAGTTTTAAGAACAATTATAATGGTGATGCGGATAATTACACACACGGCTATCTGATTACAATTTAGGCAATTAAATGCCTGTGTTATGGTAACCGGACAGATAAACAAACATACATATATATTATACACATATAAATAATACATCTATTACAGATATCGTTATGACACGCAAACACAGAGCATAATAACACACACACAATACACACAATAAACACAGAGCACAATGTGCACATCATAGAAATGTCTCTAGTGAGAATCGAACCCACGACTCGAGATTAAGCAATCAATTTCGCCACCAATTATACCAAGAGCCCAGTCAATATACACCATAGTTAGATTAAGCGTTTCTTTAGCGCAGTCACAATGCATTTTAACCAAAACCATGCTTTCATACAAAACGCGGGAATGACATTTACATTTACAAATTAGTTCCCTTTACGCCCGACAGGGGCGCTGTACAATTTTCATAAATTTATTTAACCAGATTCGCTAGAGGTTCGTGCTGGGGTCACAATTGTTGTAATGGAAACGGGGCAATGACATTTAAGTATTATGAAATATGGATAAACGTGTACAAAAGGATACATGTGAGCGATACAGTTGGCGAGAACATTGTTAGTCCCAGGATGAAGGTGGTGAGTTCAACCACAATGAGCACCACGGACGCCGTGAGGCCCGCCACCAACCTGCAACCACACCGCCCGTTAGTTAACATTAACAACCATTAACAACCACCGCGAATATCTAGGGTTGCCAGATAGACGCGAAAAACAAATATGACGACATTTTGCATTCAGTTAGGGGTCGTTTAAGTATAACGTAAGCAGAATTTTAGTAAATTTTAACACCCCTTGCAAGCGAACATCGACCAGCCCCCCCTCCCCCTCTCTCCCGTAGGCTTACGTAAACATTGGTATATGTATTTTTCAAACTGTATAAGCCTAAACCAGTATTACAAGCCATTAAAAATTTTCTCACTTTCTATCCTTTCTTTCTAGCTTGAATTGAAACGATCTACATAATGCAATGAAGTCGGTAAAAAAAAAACCAACCTCCCCCCCTACTTCTTAAATGCTTACGTAATACTTAAATGTCCCGCACCAGTGATCGTTTCGAATTGCACGTGTACAGTTTCGGCATGCGATTCCCAGTTGAAACAATTCACCGGGAAACTGGAGGTAAAAACTGACAACCCTAGCTATCGTGTGATCCCATCAGTTGCTACAACGGTGATGGAAGAGAGCAGGGTAACCAACACACTGACTTACATGTAGCCGCCTCGTACCAACGGTGATAAAAAAGTATTAATAATGAGATGATTTGTAAGAACAATGCATCACATTATACATTTAGCTGATGCTGTGTTAATTTAAAACAATATAATAAATATACACATTCAACAATAACAAAGTCCACGCCCAGCAGTGGGAAGGGAACAAGCATTGCAACCATTATATTGTAATTATTTTCTCTTTCATAATTCGATTTGAGCTAATGTTGTGTGTGTTGGAAATTATCTGTGTGGAGCTGTAAATATATTATAGGCAACTAGGTATATAAACCGTTTATATATAAGCAGAACAGTGTACCAACAGCCGACCTATGTGCACGATACATACATAATTTATGTTAAACACTCCAAACTTGTGTTAATAAAGAACGCATTCTTTTGTTTTGTCACTAACGAGTACATGAAAACCAACATTTGTCTAGTATAGAAATATGCAGTGATAATAAAGAATATCTTTGGAAAACATCAATATACATTCAAGCACCTATCGCCAAAGTGAATAAATAAAAACAAATATAATGTTATATATTTAACACGTTACGTAAACAATTTATCAAACGGACACAAAAAAACCATTCAAAGCTCATCACAGAAATATTTGCATGGGCGGGAATCGATTCCACAATCTGCATTTGTATACTGATATCTAAGCACCTGACGACGAGCCTAATTAGCCTCTGAGACTTCACTGTTACGTATATATTTTAAATTAAATAGGTACATAATATTTCGTTATAACGATTGAGGAAAATGTCGTGACTAAATCTAAGCAAATTACAGTTTTTAATAATGCCATATCTCTCAAAACTCTCAATGTCAGCGAACTCTCAATAATGCTATCTCTCTCAAAACTCTCAATGTTAGCGAACTCTCAATAATGCTATCTCTCTCAAAACTCTCAATGTTAGCGAACTCTCAATAATGCTATCTCTTTCAAAACTCTCAATGTTAGCGAACTCTCAATAATGCTATCTCTCTCAAAACTCTCAATATTAGCAAACTCTCAATAATGCTACCTGTCTCAAAACTCTCAATACCGCTATCTAAAGTGCGTGGAGCATGATTAACTGACATTGGCTGTCGTGGTAGACTACGGCCGTAAATCCTCATTACGAACGGAAACCCATGCTAACAGTAAAACAAAAAAAATGATTAAAAACCGAAATAGTTTCCCGCGATTTACACAAGTATGCCATTGCCACATGAACGTACAACGAATGGCATAGATATGCCGTTTTCACATCTGGAGCATATAAAAGTATTCTGTTAGTATTGTGCTTCAATGGATTCTTCTAAATAAATTTTGAAGAAACTCTATAAGCATGATCGTATATTACGCCATTTTAATCCACAAAAGACAAGAGGAAATTTAAAACATATTTTTTATTCTTTAAATGTAACAGAAAGGACGAAGGAAACCGTTATTATTTTTATTTGGAATACACGACAAAAAAAAAAAACAAAACCAAAAAAAGCCGAACCTGTTTCAGTTTTTCCTCCTCCGGAAGCATTTTGCAAGTACGATTTGATTATTCAAGATTTCACTCAGTTCTACACGTAAATAGCGAACGCGAGAATACGTCTTCAACGACGTGCGCCGGTCGCAAGCGCATATTATACTAGAGACGATCGCTGGACGAGCGAGCGTCTACGCTTATCATCCCCCCTCGGGAAGACGGTGCGATATCTTTTTAAATGTACAACTTTAAAACCGGTACAATGTATCGATATATGAAAAAATACTAGAATCTTCTTTTCCTTAGTAGGCAGAGACATTACACTACTAAATTTTAAACGAATATTAGAACACGATTACTCTAAATATTTCACTAAAGATAGACCCGACAGTATTTAATCTATCAAAGTAAAATTTATTGGGAAACCACTTAATAATTGATCGAAAAAATTTAGCTAATTGTATTCCTTTCACTTAACACACCGCTAAATAGCACTGTTACATCAATTTCTCTAATATTTGGCGATCGCCATGTAAATAGTCAAAAATAGACCGTATTTGAATATAATGTATATTTTCAAATACACATTCTTTTGCATTTCTTAATTGCATATTTGGTATGAATTTAGTGCCATTATAAGTAGTTACTATAATCACGCCTTTTTCAATCAAGTGAATTTTATGAAAGGTATATAATTCGTATTCAATTCTAACTGTGCATAGTAAAATACCTAGTTACCTTGAACTTCATATTAAATGTTTTTATACTCTGCAATAATAGGTGTACAGATTATGGATAGCATCGCTACGCTTCACTGTACTTCGACGAAATATCAGCAAAAAGTTGTGCAAATTCGTATAACGGAACTTAAACTTGATGTCGGCTGTAATTATAATAACGGTCGACCAAATTGGCGGGAAAGGAGCGAGCCCCGCGTATGTATACACGGTGACACTGACAGTAACTACACCTCGTATTTTGTAAACCGTATCTCGATTGTCAACTTGTAACTGGATTAAACCGGATTATCGGCGGATTAAGACTCCGAACAATACTGTCTTTACAACCGTAGAGGATTGGAAACCATTGTAATTGTGACTAGCAACCCAAATATTTGTATACTAATTATATATACCATTATATACCAGAATCCCGCCCTTTTTCAAAGCAGGTATTATGATTTTTACAACATGTCTATTTTTGTGTATTTTAAACTTTATTTCTTAGTACACATTGTTGAAACGGCAATCAAAATATTACGCCAGTCTTAGTCTAGGTCAATTGTAAAAGGATAACTTTAAGTGACACATACATTAATATCAATATAAGTAAATAAAATAGGGGGAATTATCCCCGGACTGCTTTGATTGATTAAATGCGGGCTGATTGTTCAATTGACCCTTAACACAATTTTTACTGATGTTCATCAAGTGTATTTATTAACTGTGCCGTATTACGAAAGCAAAATAATGCAACTATGAATGTTAGAATTTACTCGTAAAGACTAATGTGTCACTTTTAATAACAATCCTGCAGGTCCAGTCTAGATAGACTAAGAGAATTGTTAAATTTTTTTTTTTTTATTTTATCAGAGTGCCAGGGCTATACTTTATCCTGGATTTATGTTTCCTAGTTTGTTGAATAGCGCCCTAAGCCGATACGCATTAACAATTTAGAATATTAAACATTAATCTATAGTGGTGTGATATAATTGTGTAAAAAAAATCGAAAATGAACGCAAATAAAAGATTTACAAATTATTCTAATCTTGGCATAACTCATAAAATTTGCATTTAATCCCTAGCCAACATAAACAGTATCAATCTTAACACATATTATAAGACTATGGTAAGAGCACAACATTTCTAATAAACGGCTATAATAAGCTCATGTACCCATAGAAAACTGTTTAATATGCGTGAAGATAAAACATATTAAACCAACCACCTATAATTCAAACACCATTATCTCACGGTGTGCATATGTATATAATGAGTAAATTATAATGCGACCTTAAACCAACTCTTTGTTGCATTACATTAGAAACATGTGTTATCTGGTCGATTGTAAAACAATAATACCTACTTAGGGAACACAATGAGTTGATTATGTGTAAACAAACACAATGAAAGTCAGTACTGTAATAGGAATTAATAGGTGAAAATAAATAGCTGATATGCAATGTATACATAGGCACACTTTATAAATAGCACTATAATTTTTTTTTACGAATGTTATTTGTATCTATAATTGAGATAGCACTAAACATGTATTTTCTTAAGCAATGTTCTGTGCATATTTGCTTGCATCAGTGTTACCTTGTTGGTGCAATAAATAAATAAATATTGAAGACCTGTATGAGTATTTTTATTTAAACATGGAGAATAAAATTCAGGTACAATAGGGGACCAATAAATAATGGTATATATTTACTTTCACTTTTATACCAATTGTGTTAATATAGCAATATTTTGCCAGCAACACTTCCAAGTCAATGATGAATTAAAATTAAACACCTCACATTTTATTGTTATATACATAGTATAAATAGTAAAGTTGCCATATACTAGTATATACTGGAGGGCAATGAAATCAAAGCTTGATGAATGGTAGCTATAAGTATTTTGTCAGTCTCTAATTCCATTCATGAGGTATTAAAACACTTACTTTGTCCTAAGTCCTTTTTTAGCTATAAGTTTGGTATTGAGGGCATGTCAAATGAAAAACCCCCTGGTAGAATGAATGGCAACACAATAGTGAAACAGTGAAAACACAAGCCAAAGGCCTCCGTTCAGCTACCTGATATGCTTAAAGTATGGGAACCTACATCTACTAGGCCTTCACACCTTAATGTACAAACCACACCACACCAAACCACAGACATGTATGTTAATATTGTAATATTTTTACTTAGACAGTGGAATTACTTAAGAGTAATTCAAATGTTGTAAGGAATTTAATGCCTGCTATACTAATATGGTAGTGAGAAAGATTATTCGCAAATACACGTAATTAAATAAAATAAAAAATTTATTTAATGTTAAAATAATACCTATTCTAGTGTTTGTAAAAAACAATCGACTTAATTATTCCACTAATTTCAATTACTATTAACGATAATTAGCTACATCCTACTCCGTTCAGCTATTTTCAACATACCTGCATAAAAAATCCGCATAGGTACACGTCCGAAAAAGTCATTCGTAAAATACATCACTGAGAAATTGAATGAAGATGGGATTTTTGACAGAGAACTCACAGAGTTCAAGTTAATTATAAGCATAATGAAAAGAAAATAAAAAAATATTTCTCACCGGCCGTGATATATCTGGAAGAGACTGTCGTGGTGCTGGCTGGGCAAACAGTGTTGTACGCTCTGCTTGGTCTCCCATAGTAATGTTATTAATACACATAAATGGCCGAGGAGCGTAAGAAAACGAGCTGGAATCAGTGTATCGGCTCCTCTCATGCCGTTTTTAAAATAAAACAGACCTATGCGTATAAAAATCAGCAGCACCACACACTGAACCAACACGATGTGACAATGCCAATTATAACCTACCTGTGCTTTTCTCTGTGTGACAGCGTCAACTTAGGATGTCAACATTTAAGTAGGAAGAATCGACCTTTATTTGAACATAATTGATATGATAACTATCATTAGATTGAAGGCTCAATTGTAACTATGCATTATTTATTTCAAATATTCTAATATAAAAGTATAAAATAAGTAGAAATTACTCATTTAAAGTTAAGAAAATATCCTATTTACAGGTTTCCGAACATACCTCTCTTATTGCCATGCGTCGATGCAAATGTCATGTCATTGTCATAATTGTTAAATAAATACCAAATCATAGACAGACGGAGTGCATCTAAACAAATTTACAAAAACTTTAATTGTAGAGCTCCTAGTTAAAATATAAATGAAGCTTTTAAAACCCTGTTGGGTGAACCATGATGGTAAAATATCTGATCACCGAATAATGTTGTGCATAATATTATCAGATATCTAAAGTTGTGATTGTTTTTAGATAAACCAATTTTTTCTGTGGATATACATCCTGCGGGCAAGCGGTTCGCGACTGGGGGGCAAGGTGGGGGCTCCGGCAGGGTTGTGGTGTGGAACCTGATCCCCGTTTTAGACGAAGCGGCCGAATTAGATCCAAATGTCCCCAGAATGCTATGTCAATTGGATAAGCATTTAGGTTAGAATTTGTTTTTTTTATATCTGTATATGTATATTTTTTATCTATATATGTATGTGTACATACATAACCATCACGCCAGGGCCCTAACGGTTCTGCAAACTTAACAGAGGAAACATCAGAATAAGGCTTCCAAGCCTATTGCTATTATACAGCAATTCTAAGGCTGGGCAAATCTGTTGATATGTTTAAGTGCGCCTATGACGGCCATGCTTCTTATAGGGACTTATATTCAGTAATTACTCCACTGCTAGTACTAGATCATATGTCATAAATTAATGTTCTCTATTCTTTTAAAACACCTAAGATCTTCACTTGACTTAAAAAGCCCTTTAAACACAGCTATGTTTCAGTCAACACAAATTACACAATTTAAGGAGAAACAAATATATATTGCTCTTAAATTATATTTATTCCATTAATATTCATAGTACATTAAATTACAGCATCTCATATACAGAATTCTTTTCACTAAAACCAAACCTTGTTTCAAGCCTGCCTGTAGTAGTAAAAAATGTTTAGAATTGCATATTTAACATTAAAAAATAGTAAATATACTTATTTCATAAAAAAACTAAATTAATAATGTAATGTATTTGTATCCTGATATGGCCTTAAGTGACTTTCTTGTGAATTGTACTTGACATGAAAATGATATTTTCAGCATGTGTCAACTGTGTGAGGTGGAGTAACGATGGACAGTACCTGGCTTCTGGTGGAGACGATAGACTGGTCATGGTGTGGGGCCTGAGCGTGGCTATGGGGGCATCGGGGAAGCCCAAGGGGGAATCTTGGAAATGTCTGTCTACGTTACGAGGACATGGAGGTAACATTAAATTTATGATCTGCATATTTCTATGAATTTATGAGTAATGAATGTTTTAGTCTGGTTCCTTAAATGTTTACTAATACTTGTCGGTCTGTGTATACAGGGTAATCACTGAAGTAATGTAACTCATTTAAACATAAATATATTACCAATAAAATATTATTTTATTCACAATAGACTGTTTTCCATTTCCTAACAAAGATATTCAATCAATAGGGACACTCTAAATACTAACGCTCCCTTCATTTTGATAAACATGAATTACCTCCAAATCAAAGTATTGTCATGCGACTTAATCTCGTTATCTGGTTCTGGAGTAGTCTCTCTATGATGTATATTTTCAGGGACTAAATCATATTGTCTTAAACGAAGCAAATGTTTAAATCACTTGGATATAATGTCCTTTGATAAAAAACATTGAATGATAAAAATGTTTATATTTAAATATACAATTGATAAACTTTAAATGTATATAAATGTGTGCCGTCCATAATTGCATCCAGTGTCATTCTTATCGTGACTAACCATATTGATATTATGTGTTTTTGTACATACAATGAATTGCAAATATTCAATATACTTTAATTGATTTAACACATAAATTACATGGTGTGGGATATGATGGGAAATTGCATATGCAAATATGGTAATATTTACTGGTAATATTATCTTCATAATTTATTCAATTTTCATTAGTGAGAAACCATTTTTTCGTTTTCTAGGAGATATTTTAGATTTGGCGTGGTCGCCGCTAGACAAGTGGCTGGCCAGCAGCAGTGTCGATAATACGATAATAATTTGGAACAGGGAGAAGTTTCCGGAGATGGTGTGTGTATTGAACGGGCACACGGGCCTCGTGAAGGGTGTTGCTTGGGATCCTGTGAGTATGCTTTCTTATTTACATGTAAATATTTTTCATACCTACCTCGTACAACATCATGAAGATACATACATCTTAGAATATGAAATAATATTCTTTAAGTTGTTTGACAATACGCATTGTGGAATTTAACTTTAATCCTTCTCATCATGAGTAAGTGGCTCCTTTTCTCACTTTAATATAACAAACCTATTCGTGTTTGGTCAAAAATGTATCTATTGTTCATTAGCGTGTATTTCTCAGGTTGGAAAATTTCTTGCGTCCCAATCAGATGATAAGTCCCTGAGAGTGTGGAGGACGGGCGACTGGGTTCAGGAAAAAGTTATAACTGAGCCATTCGAGGAATGCGGTGGTAATGAACAAATTAATTAACTACACTTCCTGCATCGCTGCGGAAAAATGTTTTATTTAATCAGTACATTATTAGTATTTATTAGTTATTCCTTTAATTACATTGTGTCGTTAATTTTAATG
>DWQT01001640.1:0-16158 GCA_018244895.1 Myscelus amystis hages
CGCGTACGTCAGCCTTGATCGGATGTATGCGTGGTACACCCGTACCTTTGTGCGGATCGGAAGCAATCGTAATTGATATTTACTATTTTCAAGGTTGTATTAAGTATTCTTACCATAAAGTAAATATAGCTTGTCGATCCGAGATTCAGACTGAAGCATGATAATATGTAGTAATGCATCGCATACTGGAGATCAATTAGCATTGAACTAAATTCCTAAGGCAAGACAAGTCTCAAGTTCTGGTATTCCATACATTCCCAGCTATTTCATATCGGTATGTTTTCTTAATCTTTATGCTAATTTCACGGTACTTAAATAGAAAACATTTTAAATCCAGTGTATAAAAAATATTTTTTATTCACTACTTACATTTTTTTGGAAAGCGGTACATTAGTAATCCGAGATAGTCTTAAGTAAACAATGCGGTTATCTTGATGCATAATTATTAAAAGGGCCGCCTACAGAACAAAGTGGGAAGTGGGAACTTGATAGAAAACGGAACATCTGATATTAATTCCTCGTTTGTCCAACTCTGTTCGCAGCCATTTTTCTAACGCCATTGCAGGGTTAATTGTAACGAAGCAATAGTCGGACGGCGAAATCCTTGCAGTAGCTATCACTAGGAAAATATATTTTATTCAAATTTAATGTAATAGCATTAACACAAGGTACAAAATTACCAATTAAAATCAACATGCAAAACTAGAGTGTAACCGAATTGCATTGTAATTGTTCCATTTAAACGATATATTTATTAAGATATAAAAACATGATACATAATATAATGAATGTTTACAAATTAAATGTTTACGTATGTCAACGACTGATTATTTCAATATATTCGTCGAAAGAAATGGTCCGTCAATTTGTGTCTCGAAAGAATTGTAAAATGTTTTCCTTGTATCTTGCGGAAGTAATATTCAATAACGACGCCGGCATACACGAAAATATCCGAAACATTTAATAAGAAGTCCACTCCGAACGATTTGTTCTTACACTCGCGGTCACTTAACGCTGTGAAAAAAATTGTTACGTATAAAAATACTTCATTAAAACAAGTTTTATCTTTCGTGTTAATCAATGGGTGTGAGCTAGTAACATCTAATCGAACTATTAAAGGACGTCAGAACTAGTACGGAGCCCATTCATAATTGAGCTCTAAACGTAATTGCCGTAAGGTTTACTTTGGGCGACTATATTTTAAAGCTTCTACTCGAAGCATAAACAAAATCGTAGTCTAAGCAAACTAGAGTCTTATAACGACGGTAGATTTATTGGTACGTCCTAACGCAATTAATTCGGTATTAAGATGTCGGAATATTTTAAGCCTTCTTCTACCAGCTATTTGGGCTTAATTTACATATTAAGGTGGGAATAATTGGCAGAAATTAGAAAAAACCAAAACCATAGATCACGAGTAATTGACGGTTTCGTTTTACAAGCGATTTATCACCAAGCAACATCAATTTTTATTTGAAGTAACGGACTGAATAGAGGTTTAGTAAAATTTATTTTATTCTCCGACAAATTTCCGCCATCAATGGTCACGAATACGTTTAATGTATTTTAACATGTACTTATTGGCCATTCGTGAATCTTACATTGATTCATCTTTGTATCTACGTAATAAACTACAGTACTACTATATACATAATAAACTACAGAGATGAGTAGATAAGAGTAGACTAATAGTAAGTAATAAGGTCAATGTGAAAGCTGTGATTGTCGAAATTGAATTATTTAACATCAAAACACTTTGGTGTTCACAGACTACAATTTTTGCAACCCCTCATACTCCCCATATCGGTGAAATTACAAATACGCTATTAAAGCTCGTGAAAGATATTTGGATTTCGACATGCATACGAAAAGTTTTTTGTCTGTGTCTAACAGTGTAGTGTTAGACACAAGACACTGTTAGACAACTAGAGTTACTCTTATTCATATAAGTCAAAAGTACATCTTTAATCGTTTATTCATTTATATGAATAAATAAAAGGTTAAAGCTCTATTCCCAGTAACACTGGCCGATTGCAACACTTCTTTTGACTTACGTGGTCCCAACTTCATAACGGTTTTCGACCTACTGCTCATTCTGGGTCGCCCTCGTAGCTACGGCAGGTCTGGATCATACTCCACCGCGACGCTTCAGGTAGGCTTGTGTAGAATAAATAGATAAAAAAGATCCGTAAGCTTGCAACGCTCCGGTATCGGTACAAAGATAACATCACTACTTCGAGCTCGATTTCAATTTGCCCGGTAGTTGGGAAATAATTAAAAATGCAATTAAAATGGAACATAAATTCGTCAGCCCCGCCCACGCCTTAAACAAACCAACATAAATAAACAAGCTGCTATGTTGTTTATTATAAATGTTTAAGGTACATTAAGCATTTATAAACCGTTATGTTAAAGTAGGAGCTTTTTAAATTTCGTTCGTTAAATTGAAATTAGGTTTGATCTTTATATATATAGTTTGACGGTGGGTGAAATGGTTAAGGATTATTTCATGTTGTTTATATCAGATGTGCCATCATGGACTGTTTTCTTTTTCTGTAACGTTTTATCGAAAGTAGGCCGACAGTAACTTTACTCCAGCCAATGTAAGCTATACAAAGTAACGTTGCTGAAATTGAACGGGGTTCGAGATATTAAATCGTTTAAAGCCCACACGCGTTTCTCGAAACGGTTCTTGCAATATACTACCCACTAAGGTTTAGACGTTTTGACTCTTACTGTAAAATTCAATTACCAACAAGTAAGTAGGGACAGGAAATGATTTCAGTTCTTGTATCTTTAGGTCGGAAGAATCTAAGATGTTAGAAGTCTATCAAATGTCGTTGAATTACCTATAGAGAACGATATTTATTATATTAAGCAGTTTCATAAATACATCTAATAAAAATCTTAAACATACAGAACATAAATCGCATGTAAGGATAATTTCACATTCGATAATTTACTACCCTACGTCGCTTTGAGTAATATGTAAGTATCAGCCAATATCCATATTAATTAGGATGTTGCCTTGCCATTTTATGTGGCTGTAACTTAGAAAGAAAAAGTTTCTTGTACATCTATCTCTGTTCGCCGTATAATGTACGAGCGAGACAGACGGATGCGTCTAGACGACCGATACATTTTACTGTTTCACGTGTTTAATAAAACTACAGGTGTAAGTGTGACAGGTGCTCGTCTGTTTGTATAACAACTTTCAACGAATAGTCCAATTAATAGGGTAAGTATCGACCATGTTTACGTCGGGCGGAACTGCCTTCGCCGTGTTACATGCTACGCTTTTATTTATGAGACAAATTTCCGAAACTACTATATTATGGTCGACACGACAGTTTAATTAAAAAAGATTGGAATGTTTGTTTGTGTTTTACGTGTCGATGGCGTATTGTTTTCGGTCTCATTTTGTAAACACTTCTCACGGTGTCCGTTGGAAGCGCGGCCGCGGACCAGCGCTGATCGCCGTGAGAAGACAGCTGTATCAGTCGACATGACTGGCCTACGTATTATGAAAATATATAATACATTTAAATCATTAATCCTTTTATTATTCCTGCGTTGAGGATAGAGTTTCTTTTCGAGGTCTCTTCCTAATAAAAAGAGTACGGCCACAGTTTACCATACCAGTCAATTGCGAATTGACAGAAGTCATACACCTCATAGAACATTATACGTTATAATATATACTGTGGTACACAGCTTTCTCCACGATATTCTTTACCAGTATTGATATTAAATTTTAAGCTACATAGCACACGTAGCTTTGAAAAGTAGTAAGAAATACGTGCCAAGATTTAAAACCAGAAGTCCAGGTTCAAATCATTTTTGTGGTTTTTTCTGAAAGGATTTCAAAAATAAAAACCAAAGCACTTTAAACACCAATCATTTATTGAATTAACACTGTTTCACAAACCAAATACACAAAATAAAAATAAAAACACTTCAAATTTTTATTTTATTGGCACAAAATTAATTAATCTCTGACACTACCTAATTAATGGAACAATTTCGCTAAACTTCGCTAAAAGTAAATCAAAAGAATTTATTAACATACAACGCTGCAAAATAATTCTTAGAATATTACAAATATTTAAATCTCAATATTCAAACGTAAGCAGTACTCATTGTAACAGTCGTAAACTCTACAGCGTTTTGTGACTCAGTTAACAATGCATTAACTTGCATACACACCAAACCTATTTTCCCATATTTTCCTAGACAAAACTTACAAAAACGCAAAAATATCATTCGATTATACGTTCTCAGTCTGGACCCCTTTTCTAGAAATTCAAAATCATCATTTAAACATGCCCAGTCGGGAATCGAACCTTTCACATATGAAACGGCACCGGCGTAGTGACAAAAGGGAAGCCAATTAATTAATACAAAGAAATCTTGACTGTTATCAGTACATTACACATAACATCAATTTGCGCGCAAGAACTAGATTGACTACCATCATTTAATTATTAATCGTAGATACTTTGCTTACAAATCGACATCAGTCGTCCGAGAACACGTAGGTAGATTGAGCAAAAAATATAGAAGCAAATTAAATCTACAAGAAAAAAGGAGTATCCTAATGCTGTTTAAGTGTACGCGGCTAATGGACTTTTAGTATGCAAATGTAATTCATAGTATCTTAAGTTGAAATCATCAACATTCGTATCGAAGACGTGCTTATAATAAATTGAATATTGATGTTGCGGATAACGCGGTTACGCTGCTCTGTTCGGTGAACCGGGTACCAGCAGTATTTTAATATTGACCGGATATATTTTATAAGTAGATATTTCTTTTTCTGTAACAATGTTTAAATTTAATCTAATGTTCACACAAATGTTCGTCCTGGGTGGGAATCGAAGCCACGACCTCCGGTTTTGCAGTCAGTGTGTCTAACCGCTCGACCACGAGGCCAATCGACTTGTATGTAACAGTGACTATCAAATCATAGGAACTATATAAAAATGAATGTTTGTCTGTATGTTCTTTATAAACTTGTAAACTATGCATTTGATCATGCGATGATCTTTAGTAAAGTTGTTGTGTACGAGCCCGGGAAGGTTTCCGAGTTGGTACGAACAATTTACGACAGATGGCGCCACCGTTGGTCCTTCAAATTTAGGTTATGGCGCGCGCAAGGTACAGCTAGCAGGAAATATAATGCTTGTCTAATGAAATAATGAGTTGGAAACCGTAAAGTCTAGGGTTGCTGCTCGGCGGCGGCAGCGGTGGCGGCGGCGGCGGCGGCGGCGGTGGCGGCGGCGACGGCAGCGGCGGTGACGGGCGGCAGCGGCACAAGGCGGTCGGCCAGGCGGCCCGCCTCGCGCAGCCCCGACAGGAACGCGCCGTGCACCGTCGCCGGGTAGTTGCGCATCGTGTGCTCGCCTGCGCACCACACACCACACACGACACCCGTTCCAAATTCAAATTACATTCATTGCAAAGGATAAGTCTAGCCGTCCAAAGAGGGAACGCGGCCAGTATCTCGGGTACCCTGCCACAGGACACTGGTTTGGACTCATCATTACATAGTATAAAACAAAGTCGCTTTTCTCTCCTGTCCCTATGTATGCGTAGATCTTTCAAACTACGCAACGGATTTTATGCAGTTTTTAATGCATAGAGTGATTCAAGAGGAAGGTTTGCATGTATACCTAACTTATTAGTACCACCCATTATTAGTAGAAAAATACTGTTAGTTGTGAGATTTGTAATGTGACTTTTATGATTGAATTAACGCGCGCGAAGCCGCGGGCGAAAGCTAGTTTTATATACCTATAGTTTAGTTCATGATTTATTATTATTTTTATTATATTAATCATATTATTTAATAACAGGATAAATTTGTATATATTTTACTTCTTATTTATTATAATTATTAATTAGAGCATGTAAATATTGATGTATAAATTAATTACATTTTACATGCGCACCTCCTACTGGGTTCCGTCCTGGCGCGCGCCTCTGATTTACCACGTGCGTTTTATAACTAAGATTTAAATATCACCGCTATAACGGTGAAGGAAAACATCGTGAGGTAACCTGCACACCTTAGAGATGTTATAAGTGTGTAATAATTTCTTGGCCAGCGTCGTTGACTATGACATAAGACCCTCTCACTATGAGAGGAGACCCGGTCCAGTAGTGGACCACTAAAAATGGGTGAAACAACAACTTCTTACTGTACATGTAGGTACTTATGTACATACATGTATACGTACACTAATTGAACATCAAACATTTGATAACTATAATTCAGCTGTAGACGCTACTCAATTTACGATAGGTCGAAAGAAAAACCCGACAGGAAAATCGTCCAGCATTCTATTCAAATAAGAAAAATAAACGACCTATTGTGGTAAGGCTTTAATTAGGTTTCGTAATTAGCACAAGCGACAGCTTGTATGTGTCAATATCAGCCCACTGTTATGTGCTTTCAAATTGAGTTGTACATACCTAACTATTATAATGAATACGCGATAAATCCTTATATAATCGCTACTCCCTTCGCAAACGCACAGTCCTCTAAGCATTTGTAATGCCAGGATCACTTTGAATTGAAATGACAAACGAGTCTGTTATTACCTTCAAGAGGAGATCACCTCAAAACAGTCTTACCGCTAATTACCGACGGAAAGGTGATTAGCGTCGGTGTCTAAGTAACTACAGCATAGCTATATATATATCCGTAGCAATGTATCTGATAGCTGCAGTGTACTAAGATCGGTCACAGCTGCATAGATATCGAGTCTCGTTATGGTTTCCTGTATCGTCGACATCACGAGCACGTGTGCACGTGTACGGGCGCACACACAGCCGCATATGTAAATACTACGACTGGCCAGTTATTCCAATTGCTATCTTTTTTCTTTAACGTACATAGAGTCGCCATTGTCGTCCACTGACATACGCCACAGACCTCTAATAGGTCTATAGGAGCTGTTAGTGTGACGTCAATTAGTACAAAGACAAAGACGTTTATTTGAACAAATGTGGGCACATTCGGAGATTTTACAGAATTATTGGTTCAATTTTGCCTTTTACGGCGTAGGTACTAATTAAAAAAATACAATTAAAGTATTGTCAGTTAATATTCGGAGTAAAATTACCATGTATTTAAGTAACTCATATGGGTTGACTGGCAGAGAATGCATTTTTGGCATTAAGTCCGCCCTTTGTAATCCTTTAGGTTACAATAAAGAATAAATAAATAAAAAATAAAAAACACATTTGAAATCAATGCAAAACCGTCAGTTTAGTACGTATTAGGTATATCAAAATTTTTGTACACCTAGGGTTACACCCTAGTAAACTTCGGGGCAATGTAGCTATAGTAGGTGTATGTATAAGAATTATTCGGTTGGTATTCATTACTAAGGACTCCAGGTACTTAAATATGGCTGTTAGTAATAGCATTCGTTTGTTTCAACATCTTTATTATAACAAGTAGGTATGGTATAAGTTATTTTATCATAACACGCGAACTCGGCAATTTCTCCTTGCGCTTACCGTAACACCAATATTAATGTCTCATACCCCCGCTTATATCCAGTGAGTGTTCAACGGACATATATTAATTTTATCGAGGATAGAATAACCAATGAACAACTTCCGTAAGCGATATCTACAGCGTAATAAATAATCAAGAACGTTATTGCTTGTATAAAAAGCTATTAATTTTTTTATTAAAGGACAATTCGAAACTGGCCCCGCCTGTGCAATTAAAGTGGAAAGGTCTATAAAACTAGATTTCATGCACGTCAATCCATTTAGCATTAGTTGCAAATGTTTTTTTCGCCAATCCTTTTATTGTTCCACCACTGAACCCGAGTCTCCTTTCAAAGTGAGAAGGTTATAACCGATAGACTACCGCGCTCATCAAATGCGGGTTGGCTGAATTCACACACCTCAAAAAAATTATAATATACTTTATGACATAGTCTAAGGTGTGCAGGTTTCCTCAAGATGTTTTCCTTAGCAGTTATAGTGTGATATTTCAACTTCAAGTTACAAAACGCACGTAACAAGTCAGAGGTGCATGCCCGAATTCGAACCCAGTTACCCCGGAGTAGGAATCAGAATTTCGAACTAGTAGGCTATCACTGCTACTACGCTATAATTTGCAATGATAATATAATAATATGCCTAATTTTTTAATAATAATATTTTTTAATAATAATAATAATAATATGCCTCATTTTCAATACATTTTTTTGTATGCTATATATGTATATGTTTGCGTGTATATATGTGTGCGTTGTGTGATTATTTGTTATCTTTGGACGGTTATGCCAAAGAACTTCTTACGTGCGTACATGAGTACAAACACTTTAATTTTGTTTTATAAAAGTTTAAATGTAATAATTTATTTATTTATTTATTGGATCACCAACATAAGTAGCAGTATTTACAGCTAGAATTTAATTAGACTTATTTGGTGCTATTTAACTGCCCTTACAGTTATAGGCAACCACATCATGCAACCACATTAAAGATGATTGAATTGTTCCTAATTTTTATTTTTAATATTCCTCTATCGCTACGTACCAAGCATGTTGGTATCTACTGTATTTATGGTCGAGCATAATTAAAATGTTTTTTCCTCCCGCATTATAAATCTCTAGTAATAATTGATGATATTTCGGAGAATCCATCTAACCAACTAACAATGATTAAAAATCTGGTAAAGAAAACATGATATTACAAAATGAACTCGACCTTTAAAACTTCTGATTAATGAGTCATTACAACCCACGTGGTAACGGCCTTACTTACCAAAATTGGTTGCAAACATAGCTCGTTCACGGCGACCGTATGTCACAGACATAAGATGCATTTTACAATAACATTGCACTGACGAAGCGTCAGCGCTACCTTCACGTTACGTTTTTGTCCACTCAACAAATAACATTGCAATCTTACGCCATTGTACTAAAGCCTAAATTCGATTAAATATCGTTTTACCAAACGCATTACCAACACAAAAACGCTTTACAAACAATGTGTTAGCAGTTAGTAAAAAACGTAGACAACTGTATGTCAAAGGAATAAAGTGTAAATCGCAATAACATTTAATTGATCAACCACAGCATCACTTAACCAACAGAATGAAGAACTCTTACACGAAAAGCAGTAGGACTTTAATTAACAAGAAATAAGGTTCATAATAACGCGAATGCTTTCTTATAATTCTATACGTGAACGTTTCATTACGTAGGTGGTCCCTCCTACAACAAAACGTCGATACATGACAAAGGATATTTATTTTTTAACGAGGCAACCGCGCGATTCGTCTTGGTATTTAAAAAAAGCAAAACTTGGACGGTTACTGGCTGGTAGTAATCAGGTATTTCCTTTTTTTCCTTACCTTTTTATCAACAGATAATCTTTAATAACATTGATACCCGTAGGATTAAGGTACAACGGATATATTTTTACAACTCTAGTTTATGTGGCTCTGCGATCCTTCAGAAGTAAAATAAATTAAGGTAAAAATTAGCTAAAAGCAAATGTTCATAACGTAAAAAGATGTGTATTTTGTCTGCATAAGGATTTGACACGAATGAATCTTCGTTTTTCTTTATTCATATCCTCAGATAACAAATACATTATCCCTTAGCGTTAACAATAATAACTTGTTCGTCGAACAGAAATACCTAACTAGTAACCAGTTAGATAAAACTTTACTCTGTCCACCAAACCTCAACAATATTGTTCGCACATACTTGACAAGCAAACAGATTATGTATAGAGAAGTTATCAGTATGTTAGTTTGTGTTTTTGCAAATGAACGAAGACCTGCCTAAAGGGGTATAAAATATTGTTTTAGAAAAACTTCGAAATTATTCCATGATACATAATTAAAAGGTGTAATATATTAATCAATCACTATAATAATGCACTGTGAACTTAAGTCTGCCCTGTCTTAAGAACAGAAAAGAATAAATTAATAAAAAGAGTAAATCTAATATCAGGCACAATTAAGTACATTATATCCCCTTTCAATATCAGGACATCACTAGTTTATAAAGGAAATACAATATCCAGCATTGCATATAGACGAAGTCGCTGTAAAAGCTAGTCGGAAACAAACGAACATCCATAAAAACATCCTTAAACGGGTCGTGATCATTATTAAACGCAGCAATCTTACTTTTTTATATAAAAAAACACAATTTTCGTAGGAAACGATGTGAAAAGAACGTACGGGAGAACGCGGGAAAAAATATTAATGTCGCCATTGTTGAAAAAAAAAGCAATCGGGCGGGAACGCGTTCTATTTTTAAACCAGTGTCAATTTTACTCTTTTTACACTGCATCCGTTTACAAGGCTTGCCATGAAACTTTATACCGATTTTATTAATACTAGATACGAGTATGTAGAAGTAATCGATAAATGGAGTTATTTTGGGTTATTTTTTGTTATTAAGCTCAGCAACACAGAACATTTAGAAAATATTGTACATGATTATTTGAAATCATTTTTTTACTGTTGGCTTTTATTTAGGTGGTTTTTTGTTTCCTCTTCATATTTTCGGAATTCCTGAAGTAAATGATTAAGTTATCTATACATGCATTGGTTATAATTGTATGTAAAGCATAGATTCTATGAAGCCTTCGCCGGGAGAGTCTTCTTAGAAGCCTTCACTGAGAGCGCATTGGGTTAAGCAGAAAGAATGAAGCGGTTTAAAAAAGCAGTTTTACTTGTGAGAGAAAAGGTTGAGAACCAAAGGCCTTGAAATTATGGTCAAACAGTACAATCTTTTTACTCTGCGTCGTACAGTCGACTCAATCAGCATAAATCTAAGAGGCCAATATATCGTATGTCCTCACCGTCTATAAATAGATTTTTTTTAAATTATTTCAATAGAATTCGAACGAATCAAAATTCGAACTTCATTCAAGCTTTGGCATGTTTGTTTTTAATTTCATTAGTTTAAAAGAGTAAAGATTTTTATTTATCAGTGATCAGATCATTTATTAATTAGTTATAGTATTGACTACGTTTTAAGAAAACCTACAATACAGCCAACTCGTATAGTATAAATAAATATATTAGTATTTACTTATTCTCAATGCTGTAAAACGACCACAAACGTCTTTTGGAACTAGGTTAAAGAAAAGAATATCGCTATGCTAATGACAATGCTTTACGTTGAAAAGTCTCAGACTTTCGAGCGCCTATTAGGCTTTATGGAACAACTGAATGGGTATTTAGAATCAGGTTTCACTTTTCGTAACACTAAACCTGCCTATTGTACTTCGTTTAGTGGCAACAATACGACCACAGACCAGAACAAACAGACCACAGACTAACCTAATAATAAATTGTCTCTTGTCTATAGTTATTGCGTGAACTGTAAACTCGAATTGATTTTAATTTATGCGAGATAATTTTTATATTGTAGATTATCTGTTTTTAATCCTTGATGTGAGATAGAGAGAATTTAAATAAAATGAAGATGGAGTCTAAAAGACTGGATGTTAATGTCAGTGAAACTCCTTGCTACGTATGTGTAATAAAAAATATAATTTGCGTTAAAACACAGTAAACTGAACACGTTAATACGCTTGTTAAAACAACTCAGTGAACACAATACTGGGAACCTACACCCTTATTCATAAACGTTTCGTACTAATGTTTCCACTATTTAATCTTATGTCCCTTTCTATCATATGGCTAATGTGGCAGGAGTAAAAAGATAGACCGACAAAAGAGAGCGTTGAGTATTTCAAGAGAACTTGTACAAGTGCTAAGCAAGAGTAATTAACATTGAAATTTTAATGCAACGACCTATGATGACCAATGATTTCTGCTTTTTATCGTAAATGATACGAAATTTTAAATGGTCTCGTGAAATCTAGCAAATTGTTGACGCTCTTGATATTATCTTGAACAATTACAGTAATTAAAAAAACAGAGACCATTTGTGATTCAGATACATTAGAGGACTAACCTTGGTGTTTTCCGATTTTTTTTTTAATTTTAATCATCGATAAAAAAAATTCTGTCGGATTTCAGCTGGAAATACTGTTTGTCGTCGTTGCAAATTCTTTTGCCTTTTTGATTTTAATTTAAATGTGATCCAGCAACAGTATAATAATTAATAATGTAAAACAATTTTGTATATCTAAATATATACCAATTTCATTATATTAGTGGAATATTAAGATGTAGTGCATAGCAATAGCATAGACAAGGCTATTCTCAGTTTTATAGATAAATATATGTGTGTTATATTACTTATTTGTGTTTTTAACGAAAGGCACAATGCAATTGGCATATACAATAGTTAAATTAAAAAAAAACATAATAATAAAAAGTAAGTCTAACTGAGCATATGAAGACTGGTACCCAACTTTAAGTCATTTAGATGTACGAACCTATTTAAAAACTATGATTACATTTTTTTATCTTAAATTTCTAATAATAACTATTTAACTGGCATAAAACAATGGCGTTGACTTAAAAGCAGTCACTGACCATTCTGGGAACCATGCCTGTAAGCACTAGTAATTAGCACACCGCTTCCAACTAAGCCTTAGAACTATTTAAACTGGAAAGGAGAAACACTAGACAAATTAACATGATTTTTTTAAATCCATAAGATTTTCAGTCTAATCCTTTCTCTTCCTTTTTGGTTTAAGTAATACTTTAAGCCAATTTCGATAATAAATATTTCATATTCCCAAATTTTTGAAAATAGCCAACATAATAGATGTCTGTATCTAGGACGACGTTGTACACAACTACATAGATATGTATTCAATAACCAACTTTACAGTAAGGAAACAGTTATCTATTAAGTTGCGACGATTAAATTACTTTTTATTGAATATCAAGTCGATAGGTGTCCGATGAAGACATTTATTTAAATCTACTGCGAGCGCTCTGAATGCGACTGAGATTTTATTCGTTATAAATAATAAGCAATGAAATTTAATAACTAACACACGTCTGTCTCTTATCAGTGTCATCCGACAGCAAAGCCTAACACATAGGTATCTAAGTATTAATAAAAGAATAGTATTTTGTCGTATCCAGTACAAAAAGATTTAAAATCTAATATACAATGCAATAAAAATACAAGAAATTTTTCAATGACCGCCTAGTTTAAAACGGAGTTTGCTTGTTAATTTACTACGCTATTCTGTGATCATATCTCCCGCTATCAAGTTTGTGACAATGCTGGCTGGATATATGAGACTCCTTTGCCTGCGACGAAAAAAGACAACGACCGCCAAGCGTGAGATTACTTTGATGTTCCGTATTTAATCTGTGGACAGTAAATTGTTGACGTCTAAAACGAAGCTAAATTTAATATATCTAAGCTTGGTCAACGTGCCACGTTACATTTATTTTAATTCCATTCCAATTTTAAAAATCGATATGCTAGTCTAATACTTACATCATATACAACTTGTTGATATTTAAAAAGGCAGCAAAAGCTATCGTTTCGTACGTAACACGCGTTAAATATGCGTTACAAAGATTAACAATGTCTTTATACCATACAAATCCCTTCGTCCAATTTAATTAAGGAACTCTAATAGGAAAAAATCGTAGGATTCACGACTCTTATTTCATCGACCTTCAGTTTAATCTGATCTGGAAGAGCTTAAATGTCTGCCTATTAGCTTTATTTAATTTATCTTCGTATTGGCCTCCTGGGCATTTATTTTCGTTTCGAACGATTTATCTTACGTAACTTTTTTATAAAATCCACCATGGAGATAGAATTTGTTTAGTAACGACTTGTGTTCATTCCATTTGTGTTGGAAAGTAAACGTTACGAGAAAATAACATGTTGCTTGAAGTAACATCGATAATTCAGTATTTTACGCCTAGAAGCACCCCAAATGTTTATTGTAGTAATTTTGTGCGAGCGATTTTGTGCTTCATACGCCATATGTAGCAATAATACAACACTTGGTTGAGCCTATACCATATCTAGTGACTTAAAAAGTAACAGACAAATAGTTGCTTATATAGATATTTTCTTACTCAAACAGATTAAACACTGATGCTCATTTGTCCTGGCTGTGAATCGAACCCACACCTCCTGGCTGCACAGTTACAGCAGCAAACCACTCGATCAGAAGACTAGTGAAACTTAGTCAAAACTTACAAATAATATCCAGCCCAGTGCTAAATACTTCAATAATTACAGCGTACAGTTTTCTTTGCTAGGTTTTAAAAGTCAATTCCCAGTAAATTATGTAGATTAGATCACATCACGCACCGCCCACACACGACATACAATCTCATTGTTTTATATTTAGCGCTGTGGAAACTCGAGCTAAATATTTATAGACGAATAACGCTATATTAAGGTTTTATTTTTATTTAATTTTAAAATAACAGAAACATTGTAAATGAATACGCATTAACATTCATAGCATAGGTGTGTCCTCGTGTACTATACATACTGTAGCAACGAAATTTTCCAAAAGTGCAATGTTTTTTGCAATAGTATAAATTAAATTGCGAAACTGTATTATTTGATTTTTGCTAACAAAATGGTTTTTATCGCGAATTATTACTAGTTTGGGAGTTTTGGGTGTCTAAGTATCGAACCCAGAATGGATACATTGCAGACCTGTATGCATGACCTGTATGAGACATGTATGTATGTGCTGCAATGGATATCTTTTATCGGCAAATCTTGTCCAGTGAAGTAATTAAAGTGCATACAATTCTAAGCTGAAAATAATGCGAATACAAAGGAGGCAGCATTCAATTATACGCATAAAATAGTCAAACCGTGGTGGGTAATTAGAAGATAATAAAGATTTTCAAAAATCGGTAAAAATTTCAAAAATTCATAAAACCGTAAACATATATGGAACATACTGGTAGCATACACGATTAACGTTGTAGAAAGTAATAAAATCGCATATTGTGACGATATTTTTTTTCTCATGACAAATCCGTAATTCATCCAATTATCCGATGCATAATGTAATCTATGGGAAGATTTAAATTACTCTAAATTATGGTGTAACAATAATCCAGTTTAGTGATAGATACATATCTCTTTCACCGTTTAAATATGATGACTATGGGAAAGATTGTATCGGATCCGTGTATAATAGACGTAAAGGGTACTTTATGTCCAACATTTTTATGATTAGTAACGGGAGTACTGTCGGATTATATGTCGAGGCCATAGACAAGCGGTCTGTTCTTAAGACTGCAACTGGCTGGAACGTATTTCATATGCATAGATCTTCACGCAATAGAGTAAGGCCCGGAGCATGCACGGCCTCCTCGAATGCGGTTTGGAGATAATGGTTGCGGCGTTGAGGATAAACTAGTATTTTCAACCAACATCAACGCTACGATCAGTTGCGGGTTGAAAGCACAGATTGAAAACTTTCAAAACGACCGACAACGCTTACACGCGACGTAACGATAGTATATAAAAATAACTACGTTATTAACAACCGACTTCGACACTAAAAAGTAAAAAATAATAAAGATTCAATATTAATTATATACTATCTATTATTTATATGTGCTATTTACTAATAATGAATTACGTAAATCGGTTCAGAAACCTCGGAGAAATCGGTGTACATACATAAAAAAAAATATACCGGCCGAAATGAGTACCTCCTCCTTTTTGAAGTCGGTAATAAACAAAGAATAACTAACACAATATCTTATACCCAGGATTGACTAGGAGTCATTAAGCGTTAACCTCATCCTTGTAGGTATATCTTACCTGTCAGGTTACAAATGTATAAATAAAAAAAATAAAAAGTGTTGCCAGTCATATGTTTTGAAACTACCAAAGTCGTTAACGTGTGGATGAATGCGCTCCAACAAACAAGCAGTTGAAATCTCCAAGAACTCTTTAATGGGGAGGGGAACTGCGGTCCTTAGCTCAGCTCGGAGAAATGGTCTTTACGAAAGTTTTCGAGTATACTTCACTATTCTGCAGTGAATTTGATACTGGCGTATAGCGTTTTGTTTTTTTTTTCTGTGAAACGACATACCGGAGATGGGTTTGTTGAAATTTTGTCTGTTTTTTTTTTTATGATATGGAAGTAGCAGACAAGCATTCAGTCCACCTGATGGTAAGTGGCTACTGCCGCCCATGGACATTTGTAATCGACCCCAGATAAGATTAGATT
>DWQT01001641.1:0-16157 GCA_018244895.1 Myscelus amystis hages
GTCCTGGGTGGGAATCGAAGCCACGACCTCCGGTTTCACAGTCAGGGTCTCTAACCGCTCGACCACGAGGCCAGTCATGAATTATTAGCCAGTTATTGAATTAGCGCGTGGTAGTCTATTACCACAAAAACATCTAGTGGAATTAGATAATATTAAAAGTAGTAAAGAAAAACACACGATTTAGGCATAACCCAGTGTGACCCTTCGGAGCTCCAGCTTACCAAATGAACCCTTTTTTTATACCTGAACTGACAAACAGGCAGACGGGCCATTTCATGGTACGAGTATGTAGTCATCGTCGCCTAACATTGCTAACGCTAGAGGCGTCACCGATTCATCGCAATTATTGGTACAATTATAATGTATCAGTAAAAAAGCTTTGAATTTAACATACTCCTATTTCACAAAACGAACAACGGCTGAATTAGTTGACAGTACTAGTAGTACAGTAGTAATGCCAACTTCATACCTATATCTAAAAATTAATATTACTTCCAGGTAAGATATTATTAAACATTAAATAAGATTTTTATTATTAATTATGAACATCATGAATACAATAATAATTTTTAATTATGCTAACCAGAATTAACAAACACTTATTTCGGAAAATAATCTCTCAATAAAATCCTTCTAATTGGTAACGAAAGAGTAACGGAAGCGATAAGTCAAGTGTTTTGGGGAGAGATACTTACTGTTTGGTTACATTAATAGTAAAGCTCATAAGGGAATCAGCGATTGCTTAAATGAGCTAAGCTTCTGTGGAGCTAACGCTAAATTATTGATAAGTATTTTATCGTTATAAGTTTATCGAGTTAAGCTTTCACATTAAATAGTACGCACATGATCTTACAGAAGTTCGTGTGCGTGGTTTCACCCGACTGTCTTGTGTCATTTGGTGGGGAATCGTCATTGCCGGGCGCTACCGCCAGCCTTATATCTATTGGACATATCAGCCCCGAAGACAATAAGGTAGTCACCAGAGAATTATCAGAATTTGTAGAAAGAGAAATGGGAATCAAGCCCGAGAGGTAAGTCAAAGCTTCACAAAGAGTTCACGTAATATCGTAAGCAATGAATTTAGTAAAGAATCGATGGAAAATGTTAACATGTCATATCTTATCATGAATATTACACTCACGATAATCGACAAACTACATGTCAAAATTTCATGTTTATTAAATTTCCCTTATTATGGAAAGCCTAATATAACTGCCATAAATCATATAATCAAAATCATAGCCCATGGAAATCTTTTGAACCTGCCTACATCTACGGAAAACAACCGTGACTATATACACAGATAGATAGCTTCCGTTTGTTATCCCAGCAACATTCAATACAATTACATAACTGTCGCATAATAATACGTAAGCGAAACATTGCCGTAGCGATTTCATCAGGTGGTTTATTTACTTGTTTCATTAAATATTAAATAGGTACGATAATTGATAATTCACAAATCTAATAAGTACACAAATGAATATTCCATTATTCATTCAATAAAATAATATGTTTGACATAAATGAATTTAATTTCGAATTCGTACAGTAAAATGAGTAAACTAAATACTATACTTAAGCCTAGCTTATTCACTCAAACTACTCAAGAGGAAGTTATAAAAATGTTCGTTATGCCTTATAATAAAATTCAGTATAGGGAACCCAAATATTTTCTAATCACAAAATATCACTACACATACATATTATGTCTTAATAATGAGATTATAAACCAACGGCACAACTGTTTCTCGTTTATAAACTTAAATAATCTAATCCATCCTTTTTCAGATTCTTCATAAGCTTTAACGATTTTGAAGCGCAAAACATCGGTAAAGGAGGTGTTATTATAAGCGAAGTTGGAGCCTAATTTATTCATAGGCACATTAAACCTACCTACTTATTAAAAAATAACAGGGAACGATAATTATCATCAAATTATAATTACTTTGATATAAAATTGAAACATGTAATTACTCCTTGAAGTGTATGATTCTCCTAGAGCAGTTTCATAGCAATCAGATAATATCTTAGTTTGTACTTTTAAATATTATTGGACCAAAGTTATAAAGATGCTGTTTTAAACGGAAAAGTTTTTTATTTCAAACTGCTTATTATCATCATAATTTACCAGTCTAATTTTCACTGCCTTGTTCGGTGTTACGACTAATCCATCTTTGTCGGTCCACATGCGCTGGTTTTAGTTCCAACTTTCATCTTTTTTGAGAGAATCGCTGTTAAGCGACGCTCTTTCTTCATTCCTTGAAAGTGAGTTACACTTGATACTTTGCCACACTCTCTGTAGACCCTCTCGATAACTTCAACCTCTTCATACACTTCTGTTGCTAATCCTTCCTCCTCACTTTGATCATTTTGTTCATTTTCGTCGCTACCTTTACAACTTTCTTCTCTATCCAGCAGTTCTTTTTCAGTTAATTCATCATCATCCAGTTCAGAATCCGATATGTTATCTAATGTATCACCTGATGATTCATTCTCCAATTTCTTTAAAACACGACGTGCTCGGCACTTCCAATTATGAAGATTTCTCAATGCCATTACATACATTGGCTTTGTATTTGGTAGTATTTTAAAAAGCATGCTATAGCACGGTATGCATATTTGACTCAGAAAACCAACCTGAAAATTAATAAGTGAACAAAACAAATCATAATTTCAAGAAAATATTATTTTTTTCTATAATTTATTGAAACTTGATGATTGACTTAAGTTATTTAAATTTAATAAACATGATCATTGCATACCTGGCTGGAAGGTTGTTCATCGGGTTTATTTCTATCCATCATCGGGATCGGTGTCTTTCCTGCAGCTCTTTCCTTGTCTCCCTGGTCGTAAAATTCCTCAAATATCACTTTAACGGTTTTGATTTGTATCTCCCAAGGCTTTGCCGAGGCTGATAAATCCGCTGCTGTCATAGAAATAGCCATTGCCAATTCTCTGAAATTGCGAGAATATTCTTACTGTATTATTACATGTGCAACTTTACATCTTTTTACACTTCAAATAATTTATTGCCGGTAGTAAAACTTAGCAATATTATCGCATTTAACATTGATCAATACAATCTCACTATAATTTCATTTCGCTTAATATATTTGTCGTAATATGTAACCAGAACATTCGCAAGGCTAGTGTTAAGATAAATGTAATTAAAAAAAATAGAGAGATAAACAACGTGTCATTGAAATGTACCTATGTCCAGGAACAGCCCAGTTAAACTTCGGATGCTGTGTTTTTCCTTCGTGTATTTGTTTCAGCTTCTCCAAGTTCGGGAAAAAAACTGCTAAATCAGTAGCTAGTATGCATTGTCTTATGCACCGCAGGATCTCTTTGTATTCCTCACTGGAGAAATGAGAGAAAATGTTGTGGCCATCCTGTTCCAAACATAAATTGATTTGTAAATCATTCCATAAAAAAATATATTTCTACTTTTTACTAATATAACAAACCTGCTGCAAAATCGTTACAGTAATGTTGAAGTGATGGTGTTCCAGCGTTGAAGTGGTGTACATTGCTGCAAGGGGGGAAGCCGTCTCGCTCATGTATTTGTTTGTGTAACCCCGGTGGTCCAAGTCATGGCAAAGGCTCGCCACAAATAAAGACAGACGCTGGAACAACAGTATTTTTTAATTCACAAAACAAATAACATAGTAAATATTTGAATAAGTATCACCTGCGACAGCTCACCATTTTAAAGTCGAACCGTTTATGATTGTCGGTCTTCAGCATTACGTACATGGCGTGAGCAACCGACCATCCGTGGTCAAAGTTATGATATGGTACGGTACGATAATTTTTCTTCACTGTCAGAATGAACCTTGTTAGCGTCATAACATCGAATTTTGACATATCGAACAAATCATCAAACATCTTTATAGCCGCTTTGCATTTGTCCATATCATCTAGTTGATATGGATCTAAGTAAAAATCGTTGATGTTTACGTTCACTTGATGCTCGTCTGTAAGAATCGCTTTAACCTCATGTTCTTTGCACGTGTTGTGATAACTCAACACTTCCAGAGCGACTCTGTACTTTTGCTCCTTTCTTATAATTTTATCGTAAAGACGAGCATGATGGAGGGCCAGTCCGAAAAATGTAGAGAATATTTCAAATGCCACTTCATCCTCGTGGTCGAAGTTGTTATCGTTGCGTTTGTTCACCATCTGTACCACCCCAATTACCTTGCCTTGCACTTTGACTGGCATGCAAAGGATACTTATTGTTTTATATCCAGTAACTTCGTCCACTTCCCTGCAATAAATAATAAGACTTATTTCACATATCACACACGTAATACTCACACGACACTATGCTACAATCATACCTGTTAAACCTGTAATCAGAGTAAGCGTCAGGGATATTCATTGTTTCTCCAGACAAAGCCACATGGCCAGCAATGCCACGATTGATTGGCATTCTTATTTCTTTTTTCTCCATATCGCACTCTTGGCCAGGTTCGAATTTTAAATCGAATACTGTTGAAACGAGCTCAAAATTCCTATAGTCTACAAGGAAAAGAGATGCGCGATCAGCATTGACTAACCGCTGAGCGAATTCGAGAATTCTTTTAATGAGCTGATCGAGAGACACCATCTCTTCAAATATTGCCCTGTAAAGTGATACACGGTAAGGGAAAGAAATTATTTTTTACTATTGTACAATGCCTACTACATTTGTTCCAGGAATGTGTCAAAGGTTAATTTTTTATACTGTTTCGACAACATTGTTTGTTTTTTCATTTGTGAAAATTTTTAAAGTATTGTACAAATATTTGCCTTTGTTACTTATGTTTCGGGAGACTCCAAAAACATTATTCTTAATAGTACTGTATCTTACAAAAACATCATATAATAGGAAATAGGTTTCATATAAATAACTTACTGGATAACAGAAATATACATAGCTAACACTAATAGTATTGAGAAATAATACCGCAGTATAATTAAGAGGCTTAAAATTACTAATAGAAAAATTAAGCAGTTTAAAGAAAACGACCAGATAGGTAATAAAAGAAACGTTTCACCTTACAGAAACACGAAACGAAACAAATAATGTTCACAATTACAGAATTTTGGACTTAAAACAGAAATACACGTAAAGTCATTAGAGATCTCGATGCCAATCTTGTAAACAATGCATTGGAAACTGGTCGCCGACTTTGTTTCAAATATGGCGGTTGTCAACAGGTCACGCCTCGTACATTTTGGCGAGACGAATTTTGAACGCTTATATTAAACACTAGCAACGGACCGAAACACCTGGCCAAACAAATGCAGGCCTTTGCTCAGCAGTGGGATATGTAGACTAATAAAAAAATTACTTTACGACATCCAGCAAGAAGTCTGACATGTTCCGCTCCCTCTTCTTGTCCAAATACAAATTACAATAATGAAGCATCAAACTGCTCCACACAAGGAAGTTGGAGCTAGTGTACTCGTCATTTGCAGTGAATGCTTTGTTGATACGCCACATTTCAATCACGTAAACAGTTTTTCCACTTACTGACAATAGCGGTTGGTACAAAACATAATTAGCTTCTTTCTGTGAAAAAAATAATGACTAATTGTAACATGCTTAACATTGACCCATAGAAAGCACAGCCACCCATATAAATTATAGTAAAGCATATATTAAATAGTGTATCAGCCAATTTTCCCATATAAAAATGTAATGTTTATCACTTTTTGAATGCCAAAAGATCCGAACAACGACTCTGGCATTTCAGGGAAGTTGGCCGGGTCGTCGGTTTTAGATAAACGACAAGACGCTCCTCTTTTAGCGACTTCAATTACATTCCCGACTCGCTTTACATCAGCCCGCACCAAATACGAGGGTTCTATGGATCCCTGAAAAAGAAATTCATTCAACTATCAGTTATTTTAAATTAATAAGAATTGAATATTGCAATCATTTCATCGGGTTTTAGCTCCGTATTCGCCTTGCTTAAAATCTAGTAATTAATACTACCTTTATATACAAAAACTACACTATTTTAAAAGCATTCAATTCCTTCATAAATAACACGAACCATTAGTAACCCGAATAAAAAAAGATACGCAATCAGTAAATTCATGATAAATAGAGGTTCACTGATAGATGTTAGAGAACCCCAGAAGTATATAGGAGAAAAAAATAAATACATCACCTTTTTAGTTTCGAAGTATTGTACGAAGTTGGGATGATCCGGGAACAACTTATATACTCTGTAGACGTCGGCACCAAGCGTAGTACTTATGTAACGAGCCAATTCCCACAGTACTGAGTGCTCATTTGTATCCCCTTGCAGCTTCTTCACTAACTCCTAAAAACATTTAAACCAGTGGCGACTGTGAAGGAGTCCACATTCATATCTTCTCACATTAGCCAGCACACAATGCGTAAGATAATTTCAAAGGATGATTTAATAAAAGATTAACGAATATTTTGTTATTTTCGTTAATAATAATATAAAAAACCTACACACAGCCCAAGTTTATTAAACATATAAACTCATTCGCAGATCTCAAGACTAAAATTGAACAGAGCGAGCGTTGCTTTGCGAAATCAATATTTAGTGTACAAATAGTGAAGAACCTAACATTGGTACTTAAAGAGCATATTTCTTAAACAAAGAGCATTTAGCATACATTTTAGATAATAGCCATAAACACATTCCCGCGACCATGCAATACTTACGTGGGTCAATACATAGGATCATATGAAACTACAAAATAAATAATGGCTGCGCAAGTTAGGCTGCAGTCATACAAATACTGTTTTTAAAAATTATTGGCAAGTAGATTAATAATATATCTAGGTATATATTATTCCCAAAGAACCGAAGTACCAATTATTTTACCGTCAGACGATACAGATACATATAGACCTTTAATCACTATGGGTACTGTCGCATTTCGCAAAGCTCCAGTAATTTGATCAAAACGCTGAGCATCATAGACATATGTATTTAACTTTTAAAAATCGGAAAAGACCCCTCCCACCGCCAGTCTTATAAGCAGATTAAGTATCTATTAAATTTTATTGGAAAGTTTTGTTTAGAAAAAAAATCGACTCCAATCCCAACATTAAAGAAATAAGTAAAATTGATCAATTCTCATGGAATTTAAAACTCATGTTAAAATGTAGAGTAATGTTTCATCATGTCATTGTAGACGTATTAAAGCTTTAATTAAAGGTAGGTACTACTTTGGCGCAGTTAACTGTATTTTCATATACATTGAACAACAGTTCAAAAACTTCCTAATCGAATTCTGTAATGTTAGGATGGTTTGTTTTCCCTGTGTGTCGGAAGTATTTAAACAGTTCTCCGAAGTTTAACTAAATAACTAAAATATGCCCCCAAGTAGTAATTCATCCTGGCGCCAAACGCTCCGGCCACGTTGCTCGATTTCTACAAATCAAAAGCTTTCTGGATCCGTTCTAAGCCTAAATCGTGTCGCATTCGATATTTAGTCTAAGATTAGAATTTAAAGCGCTAAGGACGGCACACTTAAGAATAATAATAATCACTTAAGATGATTGAACAATGTAAGGAACATGAGAGTTTTCTTCTTCTTAAGCGAGAAACACTCGCTTACTCGTCACTGAACATTTTAGATATGTAATGTATGACATATTGAATACAGAACAAGTACGCGGCCTGTAACAATTATCTCCTACCGTAACTAACAATACCGAACAAACTTGCGACAATTGCGACAACATTACAGAATATGATGCTACAAATTTACCTTTGTACATTATACATATTTTACTTACCATAAATATCAGTTTACGGGACTGTATTTCTTTGTCTTTGTGGTCATTGGGTAATCTATTGTATGATGTGGATGCCTTGCCCTGTAGAATATTTATCAATTTTAGAAACTTAAAGTACCTATGTGTCAATTTTCGACTTGAACTGTGATCAATATAAGCAAACTGTGATGTAACTGTATTTAGGTAAACAAGTAATTTATCCACAGTTGTTGTTTTTAACATTAAATATACGAGTAACTTAGAGATCTCCGCGGTATGATTTAACTTTTGCAGTCTGCCAGCACACACATAGCCAGGACGTGTAAAATATTTTGCCATATAATATTTGGTCGTCTGCATCAGGAAGATATTCGACAAGAAACTGGTTCAAAAATAATTTCCTGTTTTATTTACAAACCTTAAACCGTTAATTCATATTATACTCTGACGTAGAACACTTGAGCCTCGTGTACTGTGTACATCATATTGTATGAATCTCTACCTTGGCAAACACGGTGACGCATTCTAGCAGAAAAGACGCTATTATATATATACGTTAACATGATACATTAATGTTAAAAGTTACACTCTAACTTATTATATAATACCTACACATTTATCAGCCGCTTTCTTTACAACCCAGTCCTCCAACTGCTCCAAGGTTATGTTTTCCACGACGTAAGATTCCAAAAACTCCTTGTTTTGGTTTAAATAATCAACGATTTCTGGGTTGAACAAAATTATGTTTGATTAAATATATTCTTGTTTACGCAATTTGAAAACATTATATATAATGTAGACATATTCACAGTCATTCATTAAAATATTATATTTGTGGAGACATTATACAGTAGCTGTGTTTATTTCAAACATAATTCAATGTTTATCATTTTTCTATGTGGATTATGTAATTTCGAGCAAAAATGGTTCAATAGTCAATGTAAAAAGTTAAAAAGTTTGATGACATGAAATCTGAGTAACTCTTCAAAATGTAAGGAAACGCGTTTCATTGCTTCGTTAAACAACATTTCACATTTCGGTTATAGGATATCCAGGTGTGACGAGAAATAAATGTATATACAATGGATCACATTTAGTGCAACAGTGCGAGAAGCATCACCGAAAGATTCTTTTTCGATAATGTAACTGGTCAACTAACCACAGTTAATGATGACCCCTATTGCTTCATAATAATCTAGTGTATATCGTGCTAGTACAATTCTGGTGAAGCCAACATATGGTAGCAATGTGAAATCATTAAGTGATGAGCTTTGGGCCCGCTCTCGCCTGATCAGAATCGACGGAGCGTCCTATAATACAACAGGCACAGCTATAAAAAAGCCTGAAAATAGATATTGCAGAAAAAATCTATAATACGTTGTGCAGCATCTATTAAATTGTTACTTACTTTTAACATTAACCCTCTAAAAGCGTTGAACGAAAATCTCAAGTGAGAACGAATTCGTGTTTATGTGTGAATTTTTATTTGAAACAATTTGTTTATATTTCCGTAACATTTTCCACTAGCGAGGTAAACGGAAAATAGTAATTGTTTTAGGATATATTACACACTATACACACCGATAAAAAACCTACGTAATAATGACACTCACGTGAACCTAGGCTTTTTTTATACGTTCTTGTGGCAGGCTCACGCCAACCCATATACGAGTATGTGGGATTTCTTGAAGTGCAATTTCTATGGTAATATGACCATAGTGGTTTAGCGACTGGTGGTGTAGTAGGTGTTAGTGACCTTCTAATTATCTGTCCACCTTAAAAAGAAAATGGTCATATTCCCTTACGTGTAATCATTTTAATTTTAATAGACCCATTCCTTAACTTTCACCTTTACAACTTCGTTTGTACAATTGTCAAGTTAACTCGTTCGTAACAAACACATCCTATCCTAATCCACCCCAAGACACTAAATCTAGTGGTAAGTTTATTAACACCAATTATGAATCCGTATTTTTTCAACATCCACACCACAACACAACATCTAAATTGAGATATACACCTTATTTTAATTAACATTACATTTGAAAAAGATCCCTGTACTGTAAAGAACACTGAAATCGAAGTACTTCCTTTAAATTGAATTTAGTAAAATTTCAGATATTTTTTTACTGTAATTATAGTAATACCTTCATATTACATTTTATCAATAGCACCTAGCGTAATCGATGAATAAGAAGCAGATCTTTTTACAACATAGAAGTTGCATCTGGTCACGTAAGTTATCTAATTATCACTGAACACGACTGCACAGCACACAGACATTTGCATTTAATTTTAAATAAATTTATACTAATCCACCATAAACCAGAGATGTATTGGAACCCCTGAAGAGCAAGTTAGGAAAGTTCATGTTTTATGTATGACTCCCTCCAAAGCGGATCGCAATACCAACAATTCTGTACGACACCAGAAATAGATCGGTGTGGCACTTATAGATGAACTGTGCTCTGGAGGTAATTTGTTTCTAATCTGCATAAGAAATATGCAAGTATTGGAACGAAGTTCCTAATCGCGCGTTGCGAAAGAGGCTAGACGGAAAAAAATCAGACGAAAAATTCAGACGGAAGTTGTCCGACACACTAGTGTTTCCAATTAAAAGAAATAAAATTTTAATACAATTCCTTCACTAATTAATCGAAAAGAACTTCGTTCCATCCGGGTCTCCCATGACACCTCTCTTATGTTTTTTATTGAATATGAAGTTTTATAATTGAAATGAAGTTTTATTTTACAAATAATCTCACTGGTTTCCGTGTCCGTTAAAATAGGGGGCAGCGGCAGCGGCGATCGCAACTCCGACGAGAGCACAGAACGAGCGCATCTCACATTAGCAAAGCGCGCGGCGTCCTGGAAAATTGATGTCACATCATTCGACTTTGTATTTATTACAATTACTGCAAGTAACCTAGTCTGCTAAATATTCACCTCATATCGATTTGATTTCGTGAAGTATTTACTTAATGGTGTAATTTAATTCGTTGACACTTTGTTAACTAGAGACGGAACTTAGAATGATCACAGACGAATAATATACTTAATTTTGGGGCAGGACCGCCAAAGCCAGTAAAGTAGGTATTTGCAATACAATAAGAGAATTATTTGAGTTTTCGCATAAAGGAAGTTTCGGATAAGAACTGTAATAATATAAACAAGAGTTTATCTTCTTTATTAAATTATTTCTTTATTAAATTAAATCCAATTTAAAATAATAAATATTTGCGCAGTCGAACACATTTTACTTCTTACCGTAGTAACAGATAGTACACATTACCGTATTTAGATGTTGCAAGTTTAGCATTATAAGTAGCGTTCGTTATATTCAAATACATATGTATGTAATTATGAGTATGCGCACAGAGTATAAATTAGTGAAAGCCAAGCCTAATAAGAAATTTCAAAAAAATCTAATATTCAATTCATTGTCTCTCATCGAAAACCTAAATTTCTCTATGAAATGTCTTCTCGACCAATAACAGTTCGGAAAACACTTTTCATCCGTTGCAGTCATTGATATTTAATGATTGGAGATTAACAGTATCCGGATACATACAGACAGATTTTTTTATACGCAAATAACCACATCGAGCTTCAGCGAAAGCTTGCAGCGAAATTACAGACAGACGCTTTGGTTCACGTTTGACGTTTGGTTTTGGTTTGGTCAGACGCTCAAGTTTGCTTATGTGTAGTAACAAATTGGAACCTAAATTATATTGAAAATGAACTTCGGCTTCAATCCATTCTCTCATAACTTTTTATGATCGTGACTCCCACGAAGGAACCTTTTATCTCTTATTAGATTTTACTCGCGACTTCACTCACACACCCCAAAAAGTGGATATTATATACTTCATAACATCGATTAGGTTAGTAGATTTCCTCACGGTGTTTTTCTTCTTGGTAACAGCGAGTGATATTTCAATTTGAATTATAACGCGGTCAAACCAGAGGTGTGTGCCCGAATTTGAACCCAGGACCCCATAGAGAGATTAAATTTAAAACCACTAGGATATCAGCACATATTCAAATTACATTTTAATAAAAAAACATTATCACCGTTCAAATAATGTGAGAATAACTAGTTATCTCAGAGCGCCTCTGTAGAATTCGGGTCCGCTGAATTTTGCTATCTAACATGACCGCTTACTATAGGTACTACCAGAATAAGGTCGAACACAAAAATCCTTTGTCTTTTCTCAATTATTACGAGAAACACTCGATAACCAACGCTGATCTAACAATTTCTTTACATAAATTGACACCTTATGATAGATAACACAATGACGATATGTAGTGTTGTTCTACGGAATTACTCAGCACCAATTGCTTTAAGCTAATGATGAAATGTATTATTATATCTATTCATTAATTACGTAACTTCCACTGTCTACTGTGCAATATAATTTGATTACTTCACTGTACTAATATTTATTAGGTGAAGGCTATTCACGGCCAAATTGCCATCATTAATTACAATCAATGGTGATGTCCTTGATGTCCTTTTAAAATGGAGTATCAATGTTTCATAGCCGTTCGGGCTCATGGTAGTACGTTGATACACTCTATAAACATTTACACTGTGTTAATTATTATAAAACAAAATAAGAATTTATTGAAGAATTGTGTGACACGAATTATACATAGACCAGTGGGACTATATAACGATATCGTTGTTTTGTTATTTTTGACGGATTACCGCGCGGTCTTGTTATGATACCGATATTATAAAACAGAAAATGAAACCTTAATCATATAGACTTGCATATATGGAGAGGTCAGTGAGAGTTTACTTTTAAAACACAATAACCAGGTTTTTTGCATTCGTTGCATGGGAACGGACATATTATACGAGTATACGTGCCGCGTGTGTCGGGTCAGCAATATGCTTAACAAAGCCTATTGTAAACGTTGTCTTGGTCTACGTAAGATCATGTGACAAATTACATTTGTATACGATTACAACTAGTAAGGGAAAAAGGAGAGCAGGCGTGTGTGCGACCGTGGTACTTCGACTACCTAGAGTTGACTTTAAATTATATTGCGCCTCAAACTCATATACCGGTCTTAGACTACGTACTCATATATTAATAACACAAGTAAGCATATAACACGAGTAAATGTTATTCAACTTTTTTCGATTTTATATTTATTTAACGATAAATTTGCCGAAAAATCAGATTAGCTCAAAGCGGCCCCTGGCGGTCATAAAAATTGCGTTGCGCTAAATTCTTGGGTCCATATATGTACTCCAATCGTTTTATTTTCTAACACGTTTTAATCTGCAATGCGTAACCGTTATGGGGACAAGCACACAAGACAATGTTAATGTTTTTCATCGAGTTAATCACATTAGTTGACTGTGTTCGTACATTAATCGTTTTAGTTATAGCCGAACTTATATACCGTGGCCATTTTACTTATATCCGTGGCCATTGCCGAATTATTGCTATTACTATTGGAAGAAAACATCAATTTGTAAAAATATGAATCCTGTCCATTTAAAAGAATTCATAAGCAAAACTAGTTAATTTTAAATATTACTTTGAATAGTTAACTTTGAAAGAAATTCGTGAAAACGTATAACTTAAGTAGTAAATGGGGTTTAATATAAAGGCAATAGTACGAGATTATGTAAGACAATAAAAAATTCGTAGCGTTCCGCGTTCGTTCGTGGTATTGTAGCTAATTTAAAAAACGGAATGAGCCTTTTATGAAAGTACAATGTTGCTTTTCAAATGCTTGGCTCTTGTTGATAGTACAACTCGAGACTTGCCGTATTTAGATAGTAATTGTTTTTCTTTATAAAATAAATTATCTTTATATAATACAATACACATGCTCTTTGGCCCACGGATCAATCACAATAAACTGCGCCGAGCAAAATAGCATAGATAACATCAAAAATTAATGCGTAGGTCTCTATACCCGCGGATAACAAAATTATCGAAATGTTAATTAGATATCATCTACCTTAACATAAATATCGTTTACGCATTTTGTACGAGATAAATTACCTCAGTTCTCTGATCATTTTGTTTTCCCATCTCAGGACCCGTCCCCGCGCCTTCTTTGTTTTCGAGGCCCGTGTGCTCGTCGCGCCTGCTTTGACCCCACATGTTTATCACTAGAAAAAATAAAGAAACATTTATATAGCTACATTCATGCAACATACAAATAATACGACTGCTCCTTAACCCTTTGCAAGCCTTCTGCCTATAATGAACAAAATAGTCAGAGAGTTCCCCACAAATAAATATGAATATAATTTAATATAGTACATACAACATAATATATAGTGAATTTATACAAAAACGTATTATAAATATGTTTCATTTGGAGGGATATTAAATGAAAGTAAATGCTATTTTAAATGTTTAAGAAAAATATATGATCCAACAGAATACAAAATGACCCCTGCGCTTTCATGAATGGACAACTTGCGCGTTTAACTTGCACAGGACTTACGGATTCAATCGGAAAACTCCACATTGAACACTTTACTTGTCCACTTTATACCTCAATAAATCCAACACATGCAAACTAATAGTGTTATTTGAAGAAAATCGTGGTCAATGAAACACTTTTACAAAGTTCAATAATCTATACTTGCGCGTTCTACTGACTTTATTGATAACACAATATTATTAAATGAACGGAATTGTTTTACTTGTCGAGTTGCTGATAAGTTTGAAATGACAGGCACAGAGAACGGAACGTTTTTATAAGAGACAACTGATACAATATATGAAAATACTGAATTAAAGTGGAGATTAAACAAAATGTTACATTACGTCAGTTGTCAAATCTACCTCTATTATATAAATATACATAAACATAAATTAGTGATTTTTTTAAATCATTGCACACAAAATTCCCATAAGCGTTAACGGTCACACCAATTATTCGTTTCGCTCTAAGCATATAATAGTCGTTAATATCAGTATTACGCCAAAGTTCTATTATAACAAAATATTATTGCAGTTTCAGTTAATAATAAGACGTAAAAAATTCATGCATAATCAAGATACCAATTGTTTTTTTTTATTTAAGTCGGTATACATTAATTTATCCAAAATGTATCAAATAAATATACATACCTTCATACAATATTCACGATGTGTCCGCACCGCCGGCTGTTCTAAAAACAATAAGCACTTTGTGACTGTTCAAAATGGCAAGCCCAATCGATCTAGGAACACACTCTGTCACGGTCATCTGATACTACGGTAATATTATGGGTTTACTATTACACTTCTGGCAATTATAACGAAGAATGCAAAGCTGACTTATTAAAATGATATGACACTTATCTCGTGCCAATAACTATGTATTCGTAAAGGAATAGCACCCGCAGCTGTGTATATCTATACACACTGATACATAATGTTATAACCTGGTATAAATCAGCACATTACTATTATATAGTATTAGTAATTAAAAAATATGAAACAGTGACTAACTTGTTGGAAATTGCTATGGAAGTTTCATTTTTTTTTTGTTCCAGAAACCAGAACCAATATGCCAGAACCAGCTTTTTAAAATTAATCGATAGGAATGTTTCTTGCACCCGGCTTCGACGGTGTATTTTATGTTATATGAGATTTTAAAATATGTTTTCATTTATTTTTGTACATTTTATTCATAGGTCCCATATCAATTACGTGCATTTGTTGATTTATTCAAATCTAGAGCTCGCTAATCTCTGACGTTTTATCAAAATTTAGTAGGTATTAAGTACAGCTGCACTTTTAAGTAGTGTTCATTTTTTTTTATATTAGTTCATTTCTCTAAACGTCCCTAAAACAAAGACAATATTGTAAGATGATATTTTACGACGAAGCGTAATATTATCCATACATAAAGTATTAACACGTTATGGACTTTGAACACTACAGAACTGTAGGTGCAGCTTTCTTGCACTCGAAAACAGCTATAAAATGATAGGAGTCTGTTAAACTGGAGGTCGTGGGTTCGACTTCCATCCAGGACAAACATTTTTGTGATGAACACTTTTAGTTTTTCTATGTTTGGTGAAATAAAAAATGAGATCAACAGATCAACAACAGTACCAGCTCACAGCAAAAGGTAGAGATAATTGTACTACAGCTATTTATTACTATGCATTAAAAATACAAGGATCTCTTATTTCAGTCACGTTTTTTTAAGTATTTATTTGACCGGAAACAGCACTCGAACCAGACGTTGGTAATAAAGTTGCAATGAAGCTCCAGGTCTGCTTTTCTGCTGTAAAAGGGCGATAACACTATATTGATTGCCGTTTTCACTATACACAGTAATGCGTCACTACATAGTATAAAATAAAGTCGCTTTCTCTGTCCCTATATCCCTTTGTATGGTTAAATCTTTAAAACTACGCAACG